>DWLR01005940.1:0-10484 GCA_018246295.1 Papilio alexanor hazarajatica
TTTTTCTTCCCCTTCCTTCCTTATTAGAAAAGGGTGGGAAGGGAAAGAGGATTTGACGGGGAAAGGGATGGATAGGATAAGGAAATCTCAATTTTTCTGCCTATCCCCTCCTCTGTCTATTAAAGGTCTTGCAGATGTCTATGGGTAGCGGTCACTTAGATGACCGCTTGATCATTTGCCCCAACTTATCTAAAGTTGCTTAATTTGGACACGTATCTGGCACATCTCTATTACTTCTACATACATATATCTACGCATACCTATATACTCGTAGGTTATGCGTGTCTCACTACATAATACGTTTTGTATAAAATGTAATTTCCAGTAACAGCGATGGCGGCAACTATTGCACTGAGTCTTATAACCTTACACTGCTTGAGACGTTGCTATGAGTCACAAAGGTTGCAAGTGTTCGCATCGTCTGGCAAAATCAATCTGTTTTATTACGTCATCGGCTACACATATTACGCGACTATTATTTTGGCCACTGTCGGACAAGCACCTTTGTTTTGTGGTAAGGTGACATATCTAGTAAGGAAATAACTGTTGGAATTAATTTTCAATCTAATAGCTCATAAGATGTGACTTAGACGTCAGTGACTACTACATATATTATTAATAACGTTATTTTCAATATTTTATACAGGGTGTTAATGAAGGATACACAATAAACAAAAACGCAACCTCTACTGATGCCATAAAATACAAAAAAGTAAAAATTACTAACAAACTAAATAATACAAGTATTGTTACACGCTTAAAACAGCTGGACTAGAATGAATTTACTGATTGACCTTGACCTTGACCGCAGCAATAACATCGCGGGCGCCGATCGAAATAAATGAAATTGAAGGAACGGCGACGCGTAGAATCTTCGAATGTCGTACACATTGGGCCTTTTGACATTTTTTCTGTGAGCTCTTGACTTGACATATAGTGCATTGAAAATTACGTATAATAAAAAAAATGGTCCTGTGGCTAAACTATTGAATATATTAAGCTGATTTTTTGTGTACAGCTTCGTATATATACGTGGTTTTTTTTTATTATGTAGCCGCCATT
Source organism: Papilio alexanor hazarajatica (assembly GCA_018246295.1). Taxonomy (NCBI): domain Eukaryota; kingdom Metazoa; phylum Arthropoda; class Insecta; order Lepidoptera; family Papilionidae; genus Papilio; species Papilio alexanor. Next base: position 1,063 of record DWLR01005940.1, read on the forward strand.
AACATCCTGTATATAAACCTATATTATATAAGTACTGACATTAGGAAATCATAGATAGACATTTTTCAAGAACCCTATCTTAACAAACGCGATTATGTGACATTAAAATAAAAGACGACTATTTATATAAGAATGACAATATGAAACTTGTTTCTGTATAAGATCTCATCAGATTTATTACATTTTTATAAAGATATTCTTTAAACTACAAAACAATAGAGGAAAATAGATAATTGATAGCCAGCGGCGTATCTGGGATTGTAATTTTTTGACCCCATTTTGGTGGCTCTAAGGGTAGGTTTTAGCATAATGAAATTAAAAATCGAGCAAAATTTTATATTGTTTAAATCATGTCATATGATATGATGAATCGTAAAGATAGTCGGATTGGATTAACTATTACTTGTCCTTCCAGGCGATCAAAACAGAGAGAGCCTATGGGTGGACAACCGGTCTAAGATGTTATATATGTACTGCATACTAATATTCCTTCTGGCATCGTACGAGCAGTACAAAAGCAATGTGGTGCTGGCGAACTTACGAAAGGACAAGAAGACGGGCGCCGTGGTGACGGAGGCGCACAGGATACCGCGCGGCAGAATGTTCCAGACCGTGTCCAGTCCGCACAGACTGTGCGAGATCGTCTTGTATATTGTGATGGTGATTCTCATACCAACGAGAACTATGATGTTTGTTCTTCTGTGGGTTGTGACTAACCAGGTAAGCTCAATTATGGTAATTATACTTGCTTCGGCAGTTAACACAGTACACGCTCTAAGAACTATGTAAGAAATGCAGTGGTTGTTTGTGAGCTGCTTTATATAATTATAGTAGTATTTCATTGAAGCAAATAACTAAAATCTCTCCGCTATCCGCCTTGTTTAGGAGCTGTCTTACGACACGTTGTACAGTAAACGAAAAATAACTTCATAGTAACTGAAAGTGATTCGTCGATGCTCGTATATCGCACGTTGGATGTATTTTGGCTCTGACTCGACATGACCACAGTTGTAAGACCCCTCGTTCCGACATATATTTAATCATGAGTAATTTTTTACAAAATTAATTCATGCTGGTTCGTATTTTAAAATGTTGGCATGAATATGTTTGCATGTTTTTTGTCATATTTTTTTTATTAATGAAATACATTAAATTACAAACTGTAACAAGTCCCTAGTACACAAAAGAGTTATATAAAAAAAAACTTATATTAGTTAACCGTAACAACAGATGGTAATGAAATTGTTTTCAGATCCAGTACGCAGTTCTGGCGCACCAGTGGTACAACAGGACATTCATAGATTACCCCAAAAATAGATATGCTATACTACCCTATTTATTGTAATTTATTATTAAACAACATTAAGAGTAGGGGAGCCCATAGCATATTATTTGTCCGTTTTGTCTGCCTTACTCGGCAACTCATCAGTCTATGTATCTAATCTAAAGGAATCCTTTCTTACACAAATATTGGAAAATTCTCCTGATTATTTTGATAATTTTAGTATCTTATATCGTCAGAATTTTGTAAATACATAAGCAAATAATGCTTTTGGTCAGTTATATCATGAGATTCTTATTAAATTAATGAAAAAGTTGGTTAAGTAAAATCGAAAAGCGTTTTTTTTTTTGTTTACATTTCCTTTAATGAAACAAATACAGAAATCAAATCTTGAGCCAGCAAGGCAGTGTAGCGAATTTATTCTTTATAAATTCTTGCGTAATACGTTTTTGCTGTGCTGTAATCACATTTATTATATTTCTGACAGTCTGTGGAGGCGATAACAGTGCTCCCATTGGTCATTTTAGCATGTCCCAGGCAAACTCTATGATATATTGGCATATCCAAATGACAATCATGACCTCTAATGTAAGCCCTTTCAAATCACTGGACCGGCGGGCGCGAGTGTTGTTCGTAAAATCTAAGTTTTCGCCAAGTGCTGCCAATGCGAGTTTTGCATGTAAACTTTCCGTGATGAATGACTTTGATGAAGACTTACTCCGTACGATCCAAATAATTAATTCTTAACAAAGTCATATCTGAGACTGATACAAGATGCGATATTTTAAAAAAAATGATTTTGAAAACCGTGCTTCTCATCTTTTAACCATTTACCGTTGTAAGCCTTCACCGTCCAGAGAAAACATACGATTTCTCAAAATTTGACTAACCATAAAATGCTCACCTCGTTGTTTGGTTTCGATTCCTTCCACAATCTCTTTACGGAACTGATCTTCTAAATCACTTTTGGATCTTTTGGACTGTCGTCTCACTTTAGCTACCGAGGCATGAAATATTGGTTGCAACCCTCCTCGAGAATTATTTCTCTGACTTTTATTTCTTTATACATAATTTTAAAGATCACTAAAACGATAGAAGAGACCATTCAATAAAAATAGTCGAAATAACATTTAGAGTTAACATACTTGGAATTAGTCACTAAATTTATTAAAAAGTCTATACTAAAACCATCCAAGTAAAAAAAAATATTCGGAACGTACTTTTTTAAACACCACGAGTATTTTATAACAATCTCGTCACATATTCGATTAATAAAATCAATTTTAGTGTTACATTTTAATAAACAAGAACAAAAATCATACTAAAATGAATTTTAATATTACATTTTAATCAAGTAAGACTAAAATACTAAAATCAATTTTAGATATTTTAATCAAGAAGGGCAGAAATCAATTTTAGTATTATATTTTAATCAAGGAGGACAAAAATCATAATAAAATCGATTTTAGTGTTATATTTTATTCAAGAAATAATATAGAAAGGACATAAATTAAAACCGCTCGTATTTTTTTGCAAATGCATATATGTACATTTATTTAATATAATTGTGATTAACTGAATTAGTTGTAGAATAAAATCGACAAGTAGTTAAAACAATATATAGGTAATGCAAATACTTTCTGTCGGTTTTTTTTTGACAATAGCAAATTGTAACTATGATTAACATATGATTTTTCACACCAAACATGTTCAGTATATAATCTTCTTCACATTGTACAATTTAGCGATAGCTAATTTGTTGATATATCTTCCAAAAATATGATGAAACTGGTCTATAATACTATACATATTTGTATGTATGTTATCTTACACAAACAGTAATATAAATTATATACCTAATTTTTTTACGTGTTTTAGAAAGTAAAAATAATTACAGTATAACCCCGATTAACCGGGGGGATAGAGACCGAGAGGTCCACAGATAACTGAAACCACGGTTAATCTTTGTTTGAACTAGTACATAGTAAATTCCAATTTAATCACATGAAGTTAATGAATCCTACATACTAATTAATAAAGCTCTTTGGTTTCTGTCAATATTGCATTAATACTTTAGTTTTATTTTTTAATATAATTGGTAAAAGCGGTTGGGCGTTTCGCGCGTCACACACGGGGGGCGCAGGGACGCACGGTTAATCCGCTCCCCGGATAACCCGACCCCGGTTAATTGGAATTATACTGTAAATAATTTTTTTGTCAGTTATGGATTTAAGAATTGTTCTGCTCTCGTCGGTGGGGCAATTTCAATTCCTGATTTATATACATAAAAATAAAATATTTATTCTTATCACTAGTCAAATTAGTAAACCACTTAAATATTTGTATAAATAAGCCTCTTTGTTAAGTATAAAAGTTACAAATTTTGTAATTTATTTGGTTCGTAAAATAAATCTTAAAATTATAATAATGCTGGAAATATGGCAACCCTGTTTGCTGGATAGTCTTTGAATGACTTTTTGTACCATTCGTGCGCCTGGATAGCGGTCTGAATCTGAAAAATAAAAAAGTTATATATTCTGTATTTTTATCTATGTAAGGACAAAAAATATAATAAATATTATTAATATATTTTTAACATACAATCAAAAATTATTAAATTTAAGTGGACAACTTTATTTCATGATATTTGATTAATTGTGTTATGGGAATTTCAATTAACATAATACTCACGCCCTTACCCAGAGGGGTAGGCAGAGATTACGGATTCTTCGGATATACACGGATCTATTTAGCATGCTCTTGGCACTTCTTTCTCTCAAATTCAATTAATATACTATGATGCTGCAGCAGTGGTACAGCAGTGGTATTGGATGACTAGCTGAACTGTCAAAGTACTAAAACTTCACAAGTTACAAGTATGCAGTAACAATACTTATTCTGCAATACAGATGTATTGATGATTAGTAAGGTTTCCGCAGGACCAAAACTGTCCCCTTCGTTTTTACTAACATAGTTCGCATAGTTGTTGCGAATATTTATGAAATAGCAATTTTTATTACATGTAGTGCTTGTTTCTTTGCTTCTCTATTACAATAAAAAAAATAATATATAGCTAAGTTTGAGTTCTTTCTAGCTGAAAGTGAGAATTAAATTGACATTGCACCTTCATTCAACATCAGATAGAAAAGGTGCTATATATGGTATAAGTAAACATTAACTCTAGATTTATGTAAGAATATTAATTAAAGATATCTACCAACCTGATTACTCAGCACCCATAAATATATACAGAAGAAGGTCTTTGTTGGTATTAAAATTACTAGTGCAGTGTACAATATGACTTCACACATCCTGTGTGGACTCGAGACTCGCTCGAACAACCTTCCGTGAGGTATCTTGTGGTCTTCTGTCACCACCTTCCCGGTCTTCTTGTCTCTGCGTAGATTCGCGAAGATTATATTAGTTTGGTATTGCTCATAGCACGCCCAGAGGAAAATAAGTATGCAGGGAATTGCCAAAAGCATAGTTCGAGTGTCCATCCAAATAATTTTTTCTCTACTTTGGTGACCTGAAATTGAAAACATTGTTTTTTTAAAGACCCGTCAAAATGTTTAAATAAGGTAATTTAATGTTTGCAGCATACAGAACTGAGATTAACTCTGTAAGAGTATTTGAAAGGCTATATTTTTTTATAACCTATGTATGGGGAAAGTGTACGTGATTTTTAAATTACCGCAATATTATCTGCCTCTTGAAAATTATGACAAGAAGCAAAGATGTTGATGCAATAAAATTCATTTATATATTAGATGTTTGTGTAGGGATATGATGTTAGGGCTTGGGTATAGGCTAGAACTATGAACAGTACTGTGGTAGAGCAAGCATCAGCAGTCAGTTGTATTACAGACCTTGTTCTTTTACCATCTCTTTTTTCTCTGGCTTCCTTCCAGTCTAAATATGCATGAGTAACTCTTCCAATTGGTAATTGGTAGTAGGAGGCACTTAATGTAATCGGATATAATATATAATATTTTCATCTAACATGAGTAAACTTATGAAATTACCTATATTACAACGAGTAGCAGCTCACAATCCCTGAATGTATTAAGATTGTAAATATTTGTGTTACAATGTAACATTAAAAATACCCCAAGTATTTAAATATCTTTTGCATGCTTATACATAAGGCATTTGTGAGCATTAAGAATAATTTAATTCTACAACTGGAATATAAATAGATTAAACGAAATGTGTACATGTTACTATAATCTGGCTAGCTATACATTTAAAAGGTTTATATCTACAAGAAGATTTAGAGAAGATTCTATTCCTATATATTTCTATCCTTTAATATTCTTCTCTTCTTTCTTAACTCCTCTCCATTTTCCAGCATATAGGATAGCAATACTGATTTGATTCAGCAATTTATTGAGGATGCCTATAGGTAACAGAGGTCACTTATCAGGTGAGTTTCTAGCTTGTTTACCTCTGGTCAAAAATCTAAAAGATGATTCTCCTTCTACGATAATGTGGGCAGTGAGAATAATTTATTTTTACCGCAAAATAGAGGTGCTTGACCCACAGAGGCAACAATACAAGCAAAATAATGCGCGATGCCCACCAGATAGTGGCTGAGGTTCATCCTACTGGACTTGGCAAACACCTGCAGGCAGTAGGTCTCATAGCAACGCCTCGCACACTGCATTGAGAGCAGGCTTAGAGCTATAACTGCTGCCGTTACACACACTGAAATATTACACATTAGTGTAAATAGTAGCAAATTAAAAAAAATTAAAAGGAACATAAAATATGCAGTATATAATAATAGTTGGAGATAGAAGGATTGTGGTGAAGCCTTTGCTAAATTCTACCACATTTTAGAGTTTCTAGAGTAGAACTTATATGTGTAAGCTGTTCATCATTTCTTTCATGCACTTTTAATTTAAAAATTAACTTTGGCCATTAAAGCTGTAACTGTTGTTAAATAATGGTGTTTGACAAAACATAACAATTCACAGTGGATTGATTTTGGTATTTGTTAGTTTAGTGGATGCAAATTTTGTAAATTGATTGCATTATCATGGTTAAAATATTAATCTTAAGTTACAATAAAGGTAAAAATTTGACAAAATAAAATGTGTTTCTAAATAATGTATAAAAGAAATAACTTACCAGCGGGTTCATCTTGTTCCAGAAGTATCCTCAGCGCAAAAACAATGAAAGAGCTAACATTCAAATTTAAAAAGTACACTAAAATTGTATAAGCCAAAGTGGTGCTACAGAAAATAGAGGAAAATGAATAAAAGTGCCGATAGTATGCCTTTGGTATCTCTATCATTTGCAAATAATTCGCACCGGAGCCTCGGTAAGCGAAACTGCCGTATCTATACCCTTTAATGATGAAAACTGGTACATGTTTTTCAAAATTATTAATTAGAAATCCTGTGAAAGTCACCATAAAAGCTAGGCCTAGAAAAATTAAATCTAGTATGTTTAACATTGTAAAAGATCTATCAGTACTACGTTAGCTCGTGACAATATTGCAAAAGCAAATGATGTTTGAAAGTAGGCCTAGAACGGGACATAACGATGTTAAACTCATAGTGAGTAGTAGGACAAGAACCTTTGTTCCACTTTTCTTAAACGTATCTTAGTTTCTAATATATAACTAAACCTACTTTTTAACACCCAGGAGCCATGTTCATAAAGTTCATTTTGACGTACAAATACTTTGACAACTGACCACTGACAACCGTAAAATAACGTCAATTCGTGTCATTGAACTTGAGTTGCATCATGCTTTCACGCACCTCATCTGTACATCTATCTATATCTATTACATATAATAAAAATGTAACTGATCGGTGTCTACATGGAAAATAAATTAGCAAAACTATTACAGGGGGTATTTATCAATGCCATAGAACTCCAAACAACGATTTTTAAAAATGTTTGTCGGTTTGTTTGTTACTTTGTGCGCGCTAAACTCAGAAACGGCTTAACCTTTAGATGTGGTTTTCACCAATTTGTTGTATTTGCATCAATCGTTAAAGTTAGTTTTTATTTCATTTAAATCAATGCATAAATAAAAAAAGTTATATCAATTTAAGGCGTTACGTCAAACATTTCTTCAGAAAAATTTTTGTAAAATTACTGTTTAACTGATTGGGATGAAACTTTAGATTACTATGTATGACATTCTATAAAATGATGATGATTCAAAGATAATATAAAGTTAAAAATAGACATTTTGAGATTGCCAATGTAACTTGACCTTCGGCTTATATTTTCAAATGGGCTGATCATGGTTCTACTTAGGCTGGACATTGCGGTTGTACGGGATCGCGTGTTTATCATAAAGCGGGCGAAAAAAGTTGCTTTTAAAATTTTTACAATGTTGCTTTCTTAGGTCGCTAGATGACATGAAATAATAAAAAATAGAATTTGGTTAATTTAAAAATTAATATTTATACCTGTTATCAGGATTTTCAAAATGTGTTCTTTTTTACTGCTCAAAAATAATAAAGTATCCTTGGATGATCTTAATCTTTTAAGAAGTCTGTCACATATTGGGTAAAAAAAATCCCGTCTCACTAAAAGTATCTGTCCATTTAAGTAAAATTTGATTAGTTAATTAATCAACTGTATAAATTATTACATTATATTATATTGCATTAGCATGAACCGTCACTTAGCGGTAAAATGTGAAAAATCGAGTTTCTTTTAAGGGCTTCCTATGATCTTAGGTGACATTTTGACAGTGATGAAACTGAAACTAGCACTTAAATTTCTTTACGGGCTCCTTAAATCTATTAGTCGATGGTAAAAAAGGACGCAAGTAAAGATAACTGTCTCTTTTTAGTTATGCACTTTGTTAGGTTGGGATTACCTTAATTTAAAAAAGAACTTAACATATAAGTTAGTTATGTTTTTCTTCGTAATCCTCAATAATATTATAAATGTGGAAGTAGCTATGTCTGTCTGTCTCCCGCTACAGACCGTCGAGCCGAACGGACGTGCTTCGTTCGCCTCGCAGCTGTCGCTCCGCCCGATAATAATTCGGGTAATCCGTTGAGCAGGTGCGCGCCACAAAAGCGCCGCCATCCATTGTTCGCGAGCCGGCTGTTCGGTGTAATTTTTATTACGCCCGACAATTAGGCAAGTGAATTTCTAGTTTCTCGGTAGACGTCATTACAGGTATTGTTTCCGATTTCGGGAACAGCGTGCAAGGCGTTGCGAAGTGCAGTTTTCACCGCGCGGAGCAACGTTTTTAGCGACGCATCTTTTTGAAAAAGGCTAGCGGATACCTAACGGTGATAACGAAGCTAGTCGGGCAGCCCCGTTCGCCCGCGTTTCCCCATCAGGGAACCGCGTAATTCGGAAGGGACCTCCACCACTGGCCTTGGGTAGTGCCCTAGTCAACGTTGGTCCACGTATTGGCCATTTAGAGCCCACGGGTAGTTTTAGTTAGACCTAAGCACACACCCGGGTGCACAATAAGATCGGCACTCGGACGCACTAGGGCTACACGTAGTAGGCACACATCCTCCCTGCTTAACCCAGCAGGGAGGGAGCTAGGGATACACACCCCGGCATCCCACCGGGACCACCTGAGCGAATTAGATTTAAAAGTAGAGTCAGTTATACAGAATGAATGCAGAGGTACTTAGGGCTGTTTATAGCACGCTCCAGGAGCATTTTCCGGAAGCTTATAAGGCAGCTAAAATAGCGGCGCAAAATGCCTCGCGATCCGCTTCACGGGCCTCCTCCGCTATGTCCACAGAGGCATTAGAACTTCAGTCCGACGAACAAGAATCCGAAATGGAGCAAGACGTCGCGTGCTCTCAAGAGGACTCTTTAGACTCGTTCACCACGGTCTCGAATAAAAAGAAGCGCAAGAAGCGCTCTTCCCCAACTACCCCGTCAGCTTCCCCCCCGGTGCCTCAGAAGGCATCAAAATCTAACCCTCAAGCGGTAGCTGGACCGTGTCCCACTGGATCGACTTCCATCCTGGCCCTTACGTCCGTCCCTTTAGCGCCTTCAAAGGTTGCCCCCGGCCCACAGCCTAAACCAGCTGCTCCCGTACCTATCCCCCATACGTCCCAAGAACCCACTGTGGCCCTCGCGCCGCAAGACAAAAGACCTCCCCCAATATACATCCAAGCCCAAGACAAATGGC
>DWLR01005941.1:0-10484 GCA_018246295.1 Papilio alexanor hazarajatica
CTGTATTTCACTTTTTCTGATTCTCTGTCTGTTCATAAAAATATTTGACTTTATTTTAGTACTTTCTTTCTACAAGCGGAAAATTAATATTAAGTGCATCTTTGCTTTCACTATAGAAATTTTAGTCTAAAATGGGTACCTATCTTAAACTACAATTTCGATTTTTCCATGGTCAGAGACGAAGTGATAATTTTAATTAAGATCAAACGGCGGTAAAATAGTTTTTAAAAAATACAACTGTGTTAATTTAATTTCAATTTAAAATTCAATTGAGATTAAAACAATTTAGACAGTTGCACTTCTAAAGTTTTCTTTCTAGTAACTCTAGAATCAAAAATTCCCATTACTAATTGTATCTATTCTATTGTAGTATTGCAAACAAATTTTAAAGGGATTTTATGATTTCTAAGGCCTTAAAGAAATTCCTGACATTTGTATTGGCTGGAATGGTTTTTTTTTTTCGAATCGCTGACGTGGGGATGGAAATTATTTTGTAGTTCCAAGTTTTTTTAGAACAAGTTCTAAGCACGCTCCACTTACGTCTGTCTGTCGTCCAGACAAAGACGCCTGATCCGATTTCTAGAGAAAACTTGTTCCCAGAGTATATACTCACTTATCGTAATGTTAAAAGAAACTGTTTGATAGCATAAAAATATATCACGTAGTAGATATAAAATCCTCATGAATATACAAACAAAAATACTAGCTGTTAATTTACGTATAACCTATTGAGCTTATGTATATGTATTTATAGTTCTTAATAATTGAAGATTGAGTTATTATTCACTTAAGTCATTTTAAATGTCCTAAATCTCTTTTCAACAAATGTCATAGTCGTACATCTTTAAAAGGTTTAGTCATTTAAGGTGACTCAAACAATAGACTATCTATAGCCGAAACATTTGTATTACGCAGTACTTTTATATATACTTATGTCTAAAATGGCATACCTCATTATCGGTAATTACGTTTACCGTTTCATTTTATCACAAAACAATAACCCCGCACCGTGAGTTCGCACTACCGAAACAATTCACATAAAGTTTCGTGATCTCAGCTTTTTGTCATCAAATGTATGGAAGAAAAAAGTTTTGAAACGAAACTTCTTTTTCACGAAATTTTAATGATATTCGATTATAGAAGATTTTTGAAATAAAAAAAAAACTAAGATCAGATTTTTTTTTGTGAATGTTTTGGCAATGCAAACTCACGGGTACAGCTGCAGTATTATAACAGGCAAGCTAACCCAATCTGGGTACAGAATACTTTTTCATCACATCTATTTTTCGAACCCTTTCGATTTGAGTAGTGTGAATATACTATACGACTTATATATAATTCAAAGTACCTATTTATAACTTAGCTGTTTTCCACCTTCTTCTTTTTCTTATACAAGAAGGTGACAAACGAGCAAGCGGTCACCTAAGTGGCCGCTACCCATAGACATCTGCAACAAGCATTTGCGAGTTGCAGATGCGTTCACCTACCCTTAATAGACAGAGGAGGGGATAGACAGAAATATGTAGATTTCTTTCTCCTGTCCAAACGCTTCTCCGTCAAATCCTCTTTCCCTTCCCACCCATTCCTTATTAGAAAATGGGGGGAAGGTTAATAGGAACTAGGCCTCCGGCACTTCACTCCTCAGACGAAACGCGGAAAACTTCTACTTTATGCTTGTCTTCTGTGAGATCGTATTTCACCGGTCGAGCGGGCAATTCGTGCAACAGATGTTGTTGTGGACTCTACCACTGAGCAATTGGAACACTTAGAAGACTTAGATGTCGTTCGTGTATTTCGATTCATATTCGAAATAAAAATAACTAACATAAATGATGTTTTTCAAAAACGACATATTTTATTAACTCAATCTCGCTGTGCACAAAAGTGCTCGTTCAAAACATCCTCTATAAACTTTATCTAGTATAACTAGGCGTTTACACCCGGCGACGCCCAATTAATTTTACTTCAATAAAACAGCCTATGTTAATTCTACTATAATAATATAGCTTTCTACTAGTGAATTAATTAAAATTGATTCATTGGTTTCAGAGTTTACACCGACTTAAAAAAGGAGTAGGTTCTCAATTCGCTTGTTTTTGTATATTTGTTACCTCATTTATGAACCGATTTTAATTTTTTTGCTGGGAAGGGGACATTTGCAAGTTATTTTCTTTACTGCGTTGGGTTCCGAAGACATAACGAAAATTGATAAATTGGTAAATTTGACAAGCCCCGTTTGGGTTTAACGGATTTATAGTAAGACGTACAGTGGCTACAAATGAATAGTAAATAAAATTATGTAAATCAGAAATCTGTTTTGTTTTTGTTAAAAAATTTACTCTGAGGTGGCCTTATTACTATAAATAATAATTAGGCGACCTCAGGATACAGTAAACTTCATCCCGTGTGTCATTTGTACTAGAGTACATTGTCCTAATTATCAGTATGTGTGCTTGGTTGTAAATTTAAATAGAATATGAATTACCACGTTGTAGTTGGTTGTATCGCTTTCCATGATCCTCGGTCGTAGCTCCCGTCCATAGTCATCCAAATCTTCTTCCGCAGAATGTACAATGATAACGAGTGCAGCTAACGTACTCAACAGCGGCATTGTGCTCCTCCAATGTACACCCATATTATACCAAACAAAAAAATCCAAGCTATCTTAGTTTACACAAAACACACTTCAAAACACCAAACAAAAATCCGTTCCTAACGCGTCCTATCAGGCAAAGAACGAAAAAAACGTAGAGCAAAAAGAAAGAAATAGAAGTAACAGAACCGATTGTATCAACTCCACATACACCGACCGATTGTGGATTTCGAATCGTTCGATTTGTTTTTTTTTTTTTATTTTCACATTATCACTTTTTTATTTTTAAACAAACTTCTAAATTATAGCTCACCGCTAACAATGTAGTAAACAATGATGTTACTGGCTGTTTAGAAATGAAACAAAAAAAAAGGATTTTTTGGCGCGAATTTACGGTTTTTTCTAATATAAAAGTGACACACGTTGGCTTACGACAGCTCGATAGGTGCGAATGGCGGGAGCGCGACGGGCAACTCGCGGATTCGTGCCTCGCGCTTTGCGCTAAGATGGAAACCGAACAATGCGTGGAAGTATAAAATGAAGTGTTTCTTCCATTCAATTCGAAAATAAAATTATAAATATGACTTATATTTATTTTTAACTAATCTTGTTTTTTTAGCAATGAAAGGCAATTATTCTCCCCAGTTTAAGTACACTAGTTAAAAAGGTTTTACTTTTTTTTTACTACAAATTTATAAATATAGTCCATTCATTCTTAGTCGTGTTTTTCTTTTAAATCATGAAAGAACGATTATTCTTACAAGTTTATAAACTCGTAACGTCATCCTATATTCATCATTTGTATTGTTTACATTTGCTATGTTTTTAGAATAAAATTATATAAATTTATGTCATGTTTTTAAAATCCATTTGACTAACGGCCTAACATCTTTACCCAAGAGAGTATTTGTGTAGATGGATGAATGTAGAAGAAACGATAAAGGTGTGTCAGGACGGTGTCAAATGGAAATTTATCATATCTACTTATTCCCTTGGGTTACGGGTGCGTAAGTGTTTATTTATTTTATTTATCTTTAATGAATGTTGGTCGAGTTATGTTCACATTAAATTTAATTCAATTTAGTCTAGTATTACAGTTTATCGACATCGATTCAATTCATTTCAATGTAATAGATAATAGAAAAGCAGCGAGTATGTAAATCGAAACCCTGCTTAGTCCACGGACAACTGAGGGCCTCAGTTGTCATTAACAGATGGTCATGATATATAATCTATTACCGACTCCACCTACGCTGTAGTTTCTTCGAACTAAAAGTCAGCATTTTTATCTTTATTTTTTAAGTAAAAAAGATAATTAAAAAAGACAAATTTATGAAAATCTTAACACTATTGAGGCACTATTTTGCCACATTCCGTAACTGCTATGAACAAGATAAGAGTAGGCATAAATACACCTACTCTTTGTTACTTCTTTGAAGCGCATATAGATATAGCTTTCTCTTTAAAGAAGATATGCGAGAAATGAGAAATTTATTTAGTTTTCAAAATAGGCCACTTATCCAGTCGTTTGCGTTTCCTCACGAAAATAATAACTTATCAATAGATATAATATTTGGCGAATTGCGTCTAAATTAATGAATGTAAATAGAATCAACACGGAACACTTCCGTGCCTATATTGTAGACGTGTAGTGGTTATTGGAGGTGTTTGTTTCAGTTTATAAACATAGCATTAGCATGGACAGGCGCGCTACGATCAAGTTACGCTACGTGCAAGTATAAATACGATCGGTGCAAGTATAAATACAACGTTGCATGTGAAACGGTATGCACAATATATACCGCGCCGTCTCCCGCAAGGAATGCGACGTGCGGATAAATATCTGTTACTCTTTCACTAACCGTTAAACGTATTTCATTATTGTATTTAGTTTTCCTAACGGTAAATACATCTCGAATCAAAATCAAATAGGAGATCGTTTGCCTTTGTACAGTTTCATCAGCTTCATGCTGTCTTCACACCCCCTCCTTCATTTCTCATTAATTGGGTTTGAATCGGCATTATGTAGTTTATGATGAAAAAGTAATCTTGATTATCAGTTTTTATTCTTTGAATGATATTATTTTTTTCGAATTAACAAATTTATCATTAATTCATTTTTTGCACTAATCAATTTTCGAACTGTGATGAAATTACCCTCCTGTCAGTCGGGCAAAAATACTGAGTACAAATTTTAGCAATTCATTACTTATTTATGTTGCATATCAGAAAGACCAAGTTAATGCCACGGTTTCACGGAATCTTAAGAGGGGAGCAGCAGGTGTATGCCTTCTTCTTTTTCTTATCAACATCCCTAATCTTTAAAGGCTGGCTCTTTGTTACTGCGAAGATCCCTTAACATGGTTAGGTACCGTTTGGTGCAAATACGGTACAAGCTGGCTGTGAGATTATCCCTGCACTGTCAAAGTCAAACCGTTAACCGCACAGCAACCCTACGTCTGATGCTAATAAGGCTCAAAATAAAATAAAACTAAACGATTAAGAAAAAAAATAATGATCAAACAATTCCGTATTATGGTGTTCAGAAACCTAATCGATTTACCAACGGTCCGGCGACATTTCTCTCTTTAAATCATCTAGTAATACTTCGCTGTATTATGCGTTACGTAACTTTGTGTAGACTGAGATGTCATCGTACGATATAATCAGAGCGTATAGAGTTGAGGTGTAAGTAAAAAAATATTAAGTGATACACTACGACTAGATATTACGCCTGTCTGGTTTTCTTAGGAAATAAACAGTTGGTAGATCTAAATTACTGATTGGTATGTCTACGGCAGACACCGGGTATGAATTAGGCGCCTTATCATGTAGCTTTTGTAAATATTGATGAAACAGATATTTATTAATACAAGCCCTAATCTAACACTTTTCTACTAAACTGTAACAATAACCGTTAAGTTTTTTTCTAACAAAATATTCAAATATGTACTGTATGTATGTTTACTTGTGTGCAATAAAGTTTTTAAATAAATAAATATTAAATAAAATTAAGTTGTAATGCATAATTGACTCTCAAACCATTTACCGTATTGGAAGATTCTCAACGGCTTATGTAATATTTACCGCAGCTTTCTACATCAGTCACATTTCATTCGTGCATCACAGAATTGCTAAATCATCAGTTCCGCGTTATTATACATTTGGTTCGATCATTTGCGCCGATTTATAAAGTGAAACACGATGTGACGAAGAGGATGGATAAAGAAGGAAATATCAATTTTTCTGTCTATCCCCTCCTCCGTTTATAAAAAGTAGGCAACGCATCTGCGACTCGCAAATGCTTGTAGATGCCTATGGGTAGCGGTCACTTAGGTGATCACTTGCTCAAATAAAAAAGTTTAAGGGCTAAGCTTTCATCTGCTTAGTTCGTACTAAGTTAGTGCAGATGTGAAAAGCGATATGTATCCGACTACCCACAGGTTTGGAATTAAATACGTGAGAACGTGTACTTAGTTTGAACAATTTACATAGAAACGTCTCCCGTTGTTATAAATCCACTAATGAGTTATTATATATAGTTATACAAAACAGATCATTTCTCGTTTCGTGTTTGATGTTTTATGTGGTAAGATATTTTAAATAAATAAACATTTTAAAGTTCACTGAAGAGTGATTGATACATCATTAGAGGTCCGTTTATACAAATTACAAACGCCTCTCTCTAGAAGCGGGCAATAATGAGGGTGCATTGACCCTGTCACTTGTTTATCTCTAAAGTCCGAGCGGAGCAAAGTACGTAATATCTCACGCCTTGCCATCTGCTAAGCGACTTGGAAAGCCGGAATTCCCGCATCACTGATGCTGAATACTGTCACTGGACAGTGATTACATTTTTAATTATTTATTTATTTTTTATGTCAAAAGTCCGCTGTTAGTGGTGGATTGGATTTAAATAAATGCATGCTTATTCGAGGGTTATTTTTAATTATTAAATTTTATTCAGTTCTTGGCCGAATTACAATTACGAACACTTTAAACGGCGTATTGCGTCATATGAAAACATACTTAAAAAATCATCAAGTAACTGATTGTATTAAAATAAAACACCTTATTGATTTACACGTGTTCTTTGAACGAAAAAAGTAACTAAAAATTATTTGATGTTCATAGATCAAAAAAGTCTTAAGGGCAGAAGAACTCAACAGTCTATCGACATCGATCAGTAACATAAATGATTGACTAAAGTCTAATTTAAAATATCAAATGGTCAAAGTTTAAATAGACTAAGATAAATATACTGTTAGTGTGGACTGTATCTACAAGTCAAGAAAGCCTTTATAAAAAGATTTAAATAGGTTTATGTAACAGACATAATACATAGTTTGTGCGTCATTGAGTGCGACGGAAGAAGGCGCCCCCGCGCTTCTCCCCCGCGGGGTATTCAGTAGGTACTGAACATATACTAAAAACCTAGTTCTTCATTACTTATCTTACTAATTCAGGTAGTATTACGTAGACTAATTATGTCATTCTCATGTCGTACAAAGTCCCTCGACGGATGCTGTAAGCGAGAGTCGTCTCATTGTTACCCTTACACAGCTTCCCACAGACCTATACTTTCTTTCGTGTGTGAAACCAATATGAGCAAAATTGTTGAACTGTTTGTTCGTAAACATTGCTGTAACATCACTAATTTATTTAGATGTTAAAATCAATAAAACAGACAACTGTAAATTTTATTAGGTATTGTCTTTTATTTAAGTAATGATAAACGTTTATGAATATAGTTCTAAATTTACTTTTTTAATAATTAAAGTTTGCAAGTTACTTATACGACTTATGGTATTACTAAAAGTGTCACCGAGAAACTTAAAGTTCATTACGCCTAATTGACAGTTAATAGCAACCATCTAATAATATCTATTAAAATCCGAAGCTTCTCAAACTGTGATAGCTTAGGTATCCATTATTCGAGGTAATATTTTTTTTCCATTATTTAATCCAAAATCTTTAAGGAAAGTTGTTTTGGTCTAATCGCGACGAGGCCATTGGGTGACCTATTTGAGGCCTCCACGGTTTTCTTCGGGTTTTTAGGCGAGCCTCTTTCATTGCCTTAGGGAAGGGCTATAGCATATATGTTGAATTTTTTTGTACTAAGACTTTTTTGCCCTTGATCGCCTTATTAACAACACAATATACTTGTTTTTGTATTATTGATATGGTACTGATTTTAATAAGTACATGAAGGTTGAGAAGCACTGTAATATTACATTATGTTGCATCTATAGACAATGTTCTGTCACTTTCGACGGTACATATTTACGCAATGTTTCGCGAACCACACTTGGCGTAGAGCCGAGAAAACTGACGATTACCTACTATTTCTTTCATACCTTTTCGAAATTTTTTACGTAATTTTATTTTGGTTATTGTGTAATTATGTAAATATTGATTTTTATGAATGTTTAAAAAACGACTTTATTATACCTTAAAACTACTGCAGAAGTTAAACTTGTACTTAGGGCAATTCTGTTAGTTTCATGATGGAGACAACTCACACCTCGCAGGTGAGATTTATTTGGAACTTGCCGCTTCAGCTTTACCGTATTCCCTAGGTTGATGTTTGTCAAAATGTTGAGTTTATGTGTGTTTTGGCACAGCATTGTAGGTCGATAATGAAAAGGAGACAACTTGGTTAAGGTTGCTAAGTTAAGGTTGCACTAGATGAGAGCGTCAAGATGTCCCCTGTTACGGGACCCAGGATATTGAAAAAAGCGAGAAATTTACTTTCACATTTCATCAGTACGAAAATTGATTAGACATCGACAATTGTACAATTGGACCACAATCGTCAACAAAGCACCGGACGGGCGGGAGCGATATTTCCATAACAGCGACGCGCGTGTTCGCTGCCGACCATGTGTAAACGCTTCTTCCGAAGCAGGAAGAACCGCCTAATAGAAAAAACAAATAGCAATTGTTTGCTGTTTAGAATAACTGTAGAGGCGTCGATTTACAGATAAATTTATAAGAAATGAGCAACTCGAGGTACTTATTGCGAACCGAACAAAGTCATTGCTAAATTAAAAAAAAAACTAATTGTTAGCTACATTAAAATACAAGAAAGTTATGAACAATTTACTATCATTCAAAGAACAAAAAATTGCTTCAAAAGCAAAATTTTTATCATATTTCTTACGCAACAGGAGGCTATCGTTTTTTGGCGAATTTATATGTATATATGTGGGTCTACATGTGTTTGACGAGTGAGGTTTCATTCGATTGGTATTTTTCATATCGGTGGGGCCTATTGTTTTTTTTTTTTTAATAAATATTACTTTTAAATAATTTCTAATGTCCTATTATAGTTACACTATGCTAGTTGCGTTAATTGCGTCTTACATAATTATTAAATGTAACTACCAAAAAACTAAAAATACCATCACAATAGTAACAGATAAAAAATGTATAATGAAAGGAAATCTTCAGGCGAAATGTACATTCATTTGATTGTCTCTACATCTTATTGTATTCGTGTGCTTGCTTTCGCTAGGTTGAAGTGATATTTCGTTATTATGTAATTTTAAATTTAAGTTAACTATTAAATCTTCTACTTATCCATTACACTTACAAGTTCCTCTTAGCTTGGAGTTTGATGTCATGTCGATAATGTAATTAATTTTTCACATAGTTATACTGACTTCGTCATATTTAATTAATTTAAAAATTTCATTATTTTGTCCGTATGCCCAGGATCATGAACATGGGGGTAAAAAATAATGTATGTTTTAAAATTGATAACAGTGCCACCTAGTTAAAAGTTATAAAACTTCAGTTTACTAAACTAGAGTTTTGCGTGTTGTTTTAGTTTTTTAAACTTTAATTATTTATCATATATGTATTCTATATATTTTTTTAAAAAAACAATGTACTGCGTAACTAAAATTCAAAGTCCAGTGCGTCCACGCATTTGAATTCATAACTCATGAGCAAGACACCGATGGAGTCTTTGATGGTAATACGTTATCCTTTCTGATGTTCGAGAGCGCATCCGCATATTACGGTATAAACATTTTACCGGAATAATAATTTAAGTACATTTTATATTCAGATGGGCTGCTTCAACTGTGATGACGCGTCAGAACAACATCGCGCTCGCAGAAGGCAAAACCACCGCTTTTATACCACTCTGGGATATGTGCAACCATGAACAAGGAAAGGTACGACTATTTCAACACATTTTCCCAATCTATGCTAACATTATAAAAAAAATTTGACTGTTTGTTCTAAATTACCTCAAAAGATATTGAACCGATTTTAAAAATGCTTCCATTTATAAAAGCTCTTCTATCAGCGAGTAATCAAATCAATATTTTTTTTGTCATTCTATCTACCCTAGCGAAGCCGTGGCGGGTTGTAATACACTGACGTAACAAACAGTAGTCAGGAAGATGGTTACATCGTAGCAGCAAAAAACTATATACGCTCCCTGAATAATCATGAAATGAAACAGCTATCGGTCTCAAATTGTAATTAGAGGAAGATTTTAAATTTCCTAACTACAACGTCCTCGTAATTGATCCAAAAAAAAGTAAGATGGATTCATTTTCAAAACAATTTTCAAAATATTTGAAAAACAAAATCAACCTTACGAACAATTGTACCATTTGATACAACATCATCCAATTCTGCTTTGAAACATTTCAGATAACAACAGACTTTAGCAAGGAGCGAGACAGAAGCGAGTGCTACGCTCTGCGTGATTTCAAAGCCGGGGAGCAGATATTCATTTTCTACGGTGCGAGACCTAATTGCGATCTGTTCTTGCATAATGGGTAAGTAACAAGCAATAGTAAAAAAAGAAAACAATAAACCTGACTGACTACAACTGCAGACCCCTATGACACTCCGTGAGAGAATATACATC
>DWLR01005942.1:0-10483 GCA_018246295.1 Papilio alexanor hazarajatica
TATACTCGCGTCCAATGGCGATTCATTTCATAAACAACTTCTAATATGCGATAGAAATCATAATGTGGGACATGTACTTTAAAGTACAATTTAACATTTTTAACTCGTAAAACATACAGATCATAGATCAACTGGCAATTGCAAATAATTTATTTCGATTTTGAATTCATTTATTTTTAGAGCGAATCATATCTGTCGATTAGTCTAAACTAATCCACTAGCATTGTAGTTAGTCCACATCGCACTGACCTGTCACATTTCAAAGTAAGTTTCATTCAGACGTTTTGGGAATAGCCCCTGTGACTGCCGGTATGAAGCTCTTGAATATTCAATCAATAGTGAGTCAGTGAGCCTAGCGGTATGTTTGTCACAAAGTAGCGACTTGTAGTTACGAATACAGATAATACTAGTGCTAGAACTACATATATTATCACAATATTATTATTATTATATGTTATAACATAAAGCAAGAGTTTGTTAGTTTGAACGTGATAATCCTAGGGACTTTCATTCAGATTGGAAGAATTCTTTTTGCTTTTTTTAAATAACTATTAAAGTAATTTTAAAGAACAACTGTTTGAGAACGACGTAGACCATTCAACACCATGCTACGAAACTGTGGAGCGGAACAAAAAGGAAAATTACGCTGAAAGTGAATGACGTAATAATCTGTGATTTGTGTGCGCTGGGTACCACGGGCGCGGGAAACCTGCTGTTTATAGATTGCACACACCTAATGTAAATGTATCTTGAATCAAGTATTCCATTTGCTAATTAGGCAATATACACATTTGCTGTTCTTTGATGGAATTGATTAATGTAGTTTCTAGTGGCATAAGATGTATTATCTCGTGGCAAGAATTGGAATAACCCATCCTGAGTATAAGCCCACTTAAATGATTCTTGTTTTAATTTAAAGTGGGTATTTTCAAATAATTAAAAAAATACTGAAAAAAATTCTACACCCAAATTAAAAATATCGCAACAATTTTTTCCGATCCGAAATCTTATCAATGGAAATTTACAGAAACGGTTACAGTCAAAAGACAATCGTATATTTTTTTATCGTAATCGTATATTATCAATAGCATCATCAACTAAATTGCAAAATATTCTAGGTATTACGTATTAGATGAACGACTACATTTTGGATCGCATTTGACCTTGACTAATAAATAAGTCATTCCAAGTGCGTGAACCTCACTTCGGTGAACCGCAGCGCGGTTACGTAGTAAATAACCCTTATAAAGGTAACAGAACTCGTATACACTAGTTTATGTTTGTCCGACGTGAAATTTAACGATGTCTTACAATGCACCGTCGCATGTTCGTATTGGAGTATACAAGTAAGAATAACTAAAAATATTTTTTATTTTATTTATTTATTAACATCAATATACCAAGATTACATTTGACATGGCCTAGAGAAAAGGACGTTGCCTATAGAGGCATAAGGGAAAGATGAAAAGATATAAGAGAAATAGTTTTATTCTCTTCCTATATTACGTATCTGTATACGAGAGAACGAGAATAAAACTATTTATCTTAATGTTCCGGTAAATAAAATGACCGTTAGCTCAATAAACTATTCTTCACTTTACCCTTTCCTACAAAAAGTTCTTATTTTTTAAACACAATTTCGCAAATTGCAGACATGAATGATTAATGTGCGTGCAAAAAGTACGAAGCTCCTTAAAATCAGATAAACTACAAGTCGGACAGTAGCCGCTAGCAAGCTCGCGTGCGGCAGATTTTCGCTGAGATAAAACCACCCTTTTTTTAAAGTAATTTAAATTCTATCTGATTCACTCATTCTACATTATCATTTTATTTTCAATTTAAGTAGTTTTTGGTACTGTTTGTCTATAATCTGTTACTTTTTACGTACTAATGAAAGTCTTACAACTCGCTTGCAACATATTTTCTTAGAAACATGCAAAGCGAACAATACTTATTATCTGATTCTACAGTTATATTTGTTTTCTTCTGGAATTTTTCTTACATATTTAACATAAATGACGAATTTCCAATTAGGTAAAATAAAAAAGGCAGGGTGCCCTGTAAGTATAAGATTTTAGATGATACTCTCAAAAGTATAAAAGCTCATACAACGTTTTTTAATTGCTACTTAAAATTTGACATTTTGGATGCAATAAGTAGTAAGTTAAGAATCGCCATTTAACGATCAATTAAATATATATAATTACATATATATCATGAGATATATACCATCAATTCAATTACAGTCAACAACGATACATCCATAATTTCACAAGTAGAAGTTTACCATTCAAACTACTAGTAAATCACGTGGAACAACCACTAAAATAGTTTGTAACTTCAACTTCAGTACATTGAGTATGTGTTCACACATACGAGCTACGCCTAAATGCGTTCCTCAATCAGATAGCAACTGAATATTTAACTGAATAGCTGAAGAGAGTAGCGATAGTGTGAGTCGTGCCTAACACCGCACTGGACGACCGATTTGATAAGTAAACGTTTATCATACGTATATCTTTAATTAGGTCACGAAACACTTGTAGTTTTTTCTTGTTTACCGACTTAAAAAAGCAGGTTCTCTATACGATTGTTTTTTATTTATTTAACGCAGAACTTCGTTACATCCGAAAGGATTTTCAAAATATTTATTTTGTTGGAAAGGGAATACTCGCAAGTTTGTTTCAGAACTATTTCATTTTATATGTCATTGAACCTTGGGTTTCGAAGATACACCCAAAATTGTACACTAATTACAAAATATTAAAAGATTATCTTGACACCTATAAATAATTCAGACGTCAACCGGACTGCTATCAAATCGATTTAGACTAGAGAATCTAGCCGATGGTAGAATGTAAAAAGTGGTATCAAATGATATTATAGCTTTTATTTTACTTATTGGCCAGAATGTAGACGTCATACTACATCGATCGGAATTAAAATAAATTTCCGTCGAACTATTCTATTGACGCAACAGCAAAGCCTCTCTATGAAATTCACAGCCACTTTACACAAGTAAAGCCTACCTCGTTACGCCCACATCGTACAAAACCTCGAAGTATTGCTTTAAACAAAATTCAACCGGTAAAAGTTGCAATTTTGTGGCCAGTTTGTATATAAAGTTTTTCGTATATACGCAACTCAGCGCCCGAATTATTATAAAGCGAAAAGTGCCAAGTTTATACCACACCAGACGTTTTGCGCTTAGTTTTTAGCTTTGGTAACGCGCGTTCTAAGAATTACCCGGCCCCATACAATTGATCATATCCAAGTTGACACGCGCTACGGGTGCTTACAGATATAGCCGGTTGTATGGGATCTAACTGTTCTTAGAATGCTCGATCCAAAAGCGCGTGCTAACGCGTATGCCTAATGTAT
Organism: Papilio alexanor hazarajatica; assembly: GCA_018246295.1. Taxonomy (NCBI): domain Eukaryota; kingdom Metazoa; phylum Arthropoda; class Insecta; order Lepidoptera; family Papilionidae; genus Papilio; species Papilio alexanor. The sequence goes on from DWLR01005942.1 coordinate 3,382, forward strand.
ACCCGTTGTTCGCTTTACTTTATTCTCTCCTCGGGCCGAAAAAAACAACGCCTCGAGGACAAGTGGCCGCTATTTAAGGGCCCTTGCGAGTCGAGACGGGACTTAAATCTCTTACATTGTGAACGCCACTGTCAGACGGAGCAATTGTCTTCATTTAGTATTTTGCTTTAACATTTAACATCGTTCGTATCTGCTCACATCTTCATATGTATTGTTAGGAGCCATTTAAAATGTCGTAAATTGGTTATGTTCGACGATCTATTATTTGTTACATTTTAATAGATATCGTAATATGTAAAGACACATGGTAGATAATGGAAGCCACGTATGATAAGAAGTATAGGTCACACTCGTTGTAGGAGGGCTGATGACCTAATAAAGGATTCGGAAATACTTGGATGCGAAAAAAGTATTTTCGGCAATAAACGATTTATTCAATAAAATTGATTTTAAAGACAGGTTTTAAAGTTTTTATCTACAACAATGTATATAAACCTGTAATAAGAACTATTAGTAACAAAGAAACAAACGATGTAACTATGTATAACAATTACAATAATATAGCTAAATGGTTTAACAAATACATTTATAATTGCGGTCACTAAAAACACTACGAAAATTTCAACTCATTCATTTCCACGCGAGTCACCTATGTTTTATAGTCGTACCAAAGTCAAGAGATTAACACGGAAGCGCATAAAGGTAAATTTAAAATAAAAACTTTGCAACATTCATACATTTCTCGTGGTGTCCGTTTTCAGTGAACTACCCCATTTTAGAGATACGTTTGTCCGTGTTTCGTTGCAGAATGAAAAAACAAAACGCGCTGTACTGTCTATGGGTACCGTATATTCTTTTGTCTGACTGTACTGCTGTATTACGTTTGGATCTAGATGTGAATGAACGTATAAGGACTGTGTTTTCAAAAAAGGTTAAAGGGAAACTTTTGTCTCTTTTTGTAATCTCTTCCTTCTATAGATATGTCAAATGATATATGTATGTACTTTAAACGACTTCATTTGTCTTGCCATGTTCATTGTTCATTTGAATAATAGTTAAACTAAATACTAATGTAATTAATTGCAAGAGTTTGTCTATGAATTTTCCTTTTCAATAAAACAAATTAAATCTAAACTTGATGTGTTTTTGGTTACTCCATTACTAAATTCCATTATTAAGTAATATCGAATAAACGGTTTACATCAGGTGTATACCGTAAAAATAGTTATTCAACTATTAAAAAGCTTCTCTCCTTAAGAGATAAAGAGATTGTCAAACTCTTAGGAGCGCTTGGCAATCTTAGCACGTGTATTTTAAATTGTATATGTGTTGTTTATTTGAATTTCTTCAGTAACAGCTCGGAAAAATAATACGAGAGCCACGCGGGCGGATCCCGCGGCCGCGCTTTTGTTTGTCTATCCAACACATTATGCAAGTTTGCGGGATTGCATTTGTGCTCGTTTATCTTTATGTAAATTAAGTTTGAAGATAAACCTTCTGTACTGTGTGCTTTTAAAAATGTTTTACAAAATGTATTCAGTGAATAATATGTATATACTATAAATACCCTATAATGTTTAAAACGCGGTAACTTACAAGTATTTTTGTTTCCTTTTAAACGTGACAAATAAATCCAATATTTAAGTAAATTTCCACTTGACTCATTTTGAATACGATCATAATTTCAAAATTTCAACAAAATATATAAAGATAGTGTCGATAGCAGTCTAGTATAGTTAGTTACACTAAATATGCCCCCAGGCTGCCTTCCTATATAAATTGGGCTATCGAATTCAAAAAGTATTTTTCAAAAACGATTGGTGGTTCCTGAGATTAGCGCATTCAAACAAAAAATCTTCAGCTTTATTATATTAATTTAATATATTAGACAAAATGAAGAAGACAAATAAATTTAGTACAAAATATATAGGTATGTGACTACATTTTTAATAATATCGCACAATAATACAACACATTTAAATTGATTTCTATTCACATTGGTCCCAGCCGAGACAATGTTGTCGAGATTCTTAAAGAATTGGAATATTATTATTTGAAGTCGTATAAATTTTTGCATCACTAGATATGGAAAGCGTATTTTTATGAAGTAAGATGTCTGACATTCAGTCGGGGCAAGTTAACTAGATTTCTAAAATGGAATCATGGAAAGGTTAAATCGAAATATGAAGACACGTTTATTGTACCCACTTTGTTTTCGGTTGAATTAATGCAAATATTTCGTCCACTGTCAGAATATGTTGAAGTATATGTTATTATCGTATTCGTTTTCGTTCGTTTATCGTTTCATATTTTTTTTTAAACTATTCTGCTGACATTTCGTTATTGTTTTGTAATGTTTGTGTAATTTAATATAAACATCTGAATTTTAGTTTCAACCCATCAAACAACATCTGTAACGATATGTATATAGTTCTTCTTATAGATAAAACAAACAAGTTATTAAAATTTCTGCTTCACATACACTAAAAACCTAGATTATCTAGAAGTCTAGATGACGGGTATTTGTATATCAAATATTCGTGAAATCTTGTCATAAACAGAGGCGGCTTGTCTGTCAGACAATCTTCGAATATTCAGCGTAACTGCTAGTGTCAAGCGCTTGAATATTCAATCGATAGTGTGAACCATGCCTTACGGCCGCCGCCGCGCCGCGCCGCAAGCTAGAGTACAAACCTACGAGTATACATGTTGGCGACAAGTGTTAGCTATAAAATAAATATGTGCTTACTTTAGGAAGTTCTCGCGTTAAATATTTATCAAATTGGATAATATAATAAAAAAAATAGATTTTTTGTCAGTAAATTTGAAGTATTAAGAAAGATGGAGACATCGTCAAAATCATAAAACAATTATTAGTAAGATTGCAAATGAACAATTGTAAGGATATTGTAATACGGTCATGATATTACCAAAATGTTGGGACATTAAGTTGATCGATCAAAAATTCTATACCAAACTAAGACATTGACTAGCTCCAAAAGTAAACGCATTAACTCCCGCTAGTTGGGCTCGATAATTAAAAGTGGTAATCCCGACCGGCTCCAGTGATCGAATTAAAATGTAAATTGCACCTATCGCAGCCGCGCCGAGCTCATCTCGAGCTACGACGTCCAACTTTCTGACGATGAATAAAACATGGCCGCTGTCATCTGTAATTTTAAACGGGCGACGTCTTGCGATTTCAATATAACATCGCTTAAGTTTTAATATAAGGATAATGTATGCTGGACGGAGAAGCACCACGGGGAACCGCCATATTGAACGGAAATTTTCTTATCGTTATATTCTTCTATTTTACTCCATAAATTAACTGATGATGATGAATGAACTTTATAACAGGCTTCTTATTATTTTAAATAGTGGTAGAGCTTGCAACAACAACATTTGTTGCACAAATGGCGCGCTCGACTGGTGAAATACCACGACCACATTTCGTCTGATGAGTGAGGTACCAGACACCTAATTCAATTGATATAATATGAGGAAAAGGATTTAACGCAAGATCTCGTTGCTGATGCCTATGAGTAGCGGTCACCCTATATCAATTAAATCAATAGCTCGCTTGTCACCTTCTGCAAAAAAAATGTCGACTTTACATTTTTGAGTTTAGAATTTTAGAGCGTTAATTATTAATTTAAGTTTAAAATATTAGCTATTAATCTATAAGGTATCTATCTATAAAGAGCTAACTTTTGTTGGTTAGTAAATCTTTCACAGAAGTATGTACTTCTCGAAACAACTGCTAGAACGAAAGCAATCTGGATTGGATATAAAAATTTTGACTTATACTTTCGATTCTTATTTATAAAAATTTGATGCAAATGCCTTGATGTAAATCAGAGCAACATTTAAAATTTATACGTTAAAATGCATAAAATTAAAAGTACTTAAGCTGGTATATGAGAATGTGCAGGAATATTTTACATTAGATTAATGGGCAAGGTAAGCGATTGCGGCCGCTGGATCGGAATAATTACCACTAAATATTCATAACATGATCACAGGCCTCTAAATGGTTATGCATGTGCTGGAATTATTCAACAATAAGTCTGCAAATAACACGACCGAACATTTGGTGATTGGATACTATAAAAATATAATCATGTTTTACTTAAATTAAATCTTAACTAATCATTTAGAGAATTCGAACAGGATGATGATTAACGAATAAACTAGCTCTAATGTAAAATCTCTAGCTACAGTCAATAATCTCACCGCTGTTAAATGGCGAAATGATTGAAACCTGGTACGGGCTAATTTAGACTATCTATCGACAATCATTCTGTAGACAGTTTAAAAACTGAACTTTCAATTAGTGTCTACGGATTGGCGTCTGAACTATAGGAGTCGGCTAGCGAAGGTAAAAGCGACAGCCGGCAGCAGGGATGGCACGGTGAGGCAGGAGCGACAGCGGGACAGGAGGGGCATGCAGCGGCAGGAGCGGCAGCAAGGATGGCACGAGGAGGCAGAGGCGACAGCGGGGCAGGAGGGACATGCAGTATGAGGTAGCAAGGATAACATAATGACTAAAGACGGAGAGCGGCCGGTGAGAATCCGAGCAATTCTTAAATCCGTTAGGGTATCATGCCGAAACTTGCAGACTCAATTTCAAGTAGAACGCGATTACTCTGTGTCGAATAAGCAGTGAAACTTTGCGTACCTCACAAATTTCCCAATAAACTGCATTCGATTCAAGTATTGGTTTATAAATCCTTATCTTTTTCATTATCTTCAAGCTAAATATGCATATTTCTATAAAAATGCAAGGTGCACGGTGCAACGCGTCCAATAGGCAGACAGAAGATTAATTTAATGATTTGGATCCTACTCTAAAGACCCACAAACTCACGGTTCTCTTTTCTTTGACCCAGTCACTTAGCAAACATCCATTATTAACCACTAATTTCATTTATGAAATTCATAAAAACGGAAAAATAAGTTTTAACCCCATTATATGTATTAAAGTTTTATCAAACAAATAATTGAAATTGAAAGCAGCATCTACACAAAGCCCGGGCTCGAAACAGTCGAGAATGTTTCTTACAGCCTCACTAACACTGAGTATGGCAACGTTTGCCATCCCATTCGGCGCCAAATTGTGGGCGCACCTTGTTTACTTTAGGTTCCGCACCTGGTTACATTCTATTGGAGCGATTCACGTTATTTCGACGGGTGTTCGCGTATTACTCGCTTGTAACGGGCGTATTTCTACTCGTATTTACTCTGACTGCCTGTTCCTTACGAGTTTTGAACTGCCGTCTTAAGGATAAAGATGTACAGTAACTGTACATTACGTCGTTTGCGTAGAAAATGGCTCAGCGTTTCTGTTCCGATTTAAAATATATTAGACGCAAAAGAAAGCTTCAGAAATATTAAATTAAATTTTAAAAGGCATTATACCTGAAAAGAATTTCATAAAAAAAGTTTAAATTTTTCTTTAACTAAGGTTTTCTTCTAATTAATTTCTATTATATTACTTTATCGCATATTATAAGACAAAGTCCCCCGCCGCGTTTGTCTGTTCACGATAAACACAAAAACTTCTGAACGAATATTCATGCGGTTTATGTATTGGCATATACATACCTAACTTTTAAGAGTGGAGTAACTCACAATTAATACTTTTATCTAAAAAAAAGTAAAGTAAAAATTGTACGTTCCTTGCGATGCTATTTTTTCGATTTCAGTATCCATTCTAATCCAAATTAATATTTTATTTAGCTAGAGCATTGATTGTAGCTTATAATTGTCTTCACACTATATTATTTTGACAAATATTTTAGAAAATATATCAAAGTAATTTAAACTATACACCAGTGATAGGCCGGTACGTAATATACATATATAAAAAATATTTGATATAATATTGTATGATCTTCTACCCATGTGAAGCCGGGGCGGGTCGCTAGTGCATATATAAATTTCAAACGTTTATGTCATTCTTGGATTTTCGTTACTTCAGATAACTTAAAATAGATTTCAAAATATATACCCAATATATATACACATTTTGCCTTCAAAACACACTTTCAATATTGCTACATTATATTTGTTTCACATTAACACACAAAATTTTCATTTAAAAAAGTAACATGTTGCTTAAACAAATGAAAAAAATACTTTTATTTAGTTGTCAGTAATCGCAACAACATGTTGCAATAACGAGGTTCGGAATAAAGAAGGAAGAGGGAGAGTGGGTGGTAGAGGAGAGGGCAATTAAGGCCACAATTAGGAGACAGTATGTTGCGGATTACGGCCGCATACGACGCCGAGATTCGCATTCCGGTCCCAACACCAACAAAGCTTGCCAACCAACTATTAAGATGTTGCAAACGCGTGGCCCCACGTTTTATAGCGTTTCAAATTGAACTTATATTTTTCCGCCGAAATTGCTAGTGTGTAATCCGAGGATTTGTTGGAAGGAATCTGCGGATACCCTCCTCCGAACGATTTTATAGTAGCCGGATTATAGAGGGTTAAATCACGCTCGCTCTATGAAAAGGTTCATAAGTACGCTCCGTGTGAAATATCTTTTTATTCTTTCACAAATGCTACGAAATTGAGTAGCAGCTTCTAGTGTGTTTTTTCTTAAAACTAGCAATGTAATGTAACACGAAATATACAAACTTAAATTCAATAAAAATCATTTTTTAACTAAATTATACTAAGTACTGACCGCAGACCCCAGAGATCATCCTTATGAACTGTGGTAAATACTACTACTTTGAAAACTTCCAATGAATCGGAACGTAGAAAAAGTACTTTACTCGAGAGAGACACTTCCTCAGTCGAGTTGCTTCATTTGGGTACAAACTGCCGCTGGCTCTTCGACTATTACTAAACACCAGAATGATAATTAAAAGAATATTTTTGTGCATATTCGTGATCCATATCAGAATAATTCTTACAGTGAAAAGTGAGCGCTTATTGTGCTGCGCATCGAGCCCGCGGCCGCGGGCTGCTATATGTCTAGCAAAGTGGCTTACTGCACGCAGCCTCTGAATTTACATAAGTGTCGAATCGCTTCACTAACAGAATGTGCACAATAAATACGCTCCGCAATACGAATACGAAAACGGGC
>DWLR01005943.1:0-10482 GCA_018246295.1 Papilio alexanor hazarajatica
GCAAACGCGCGGAGGGGGATTCTCCAAAACCGGTGGTTCTGGTACCCCCCTGGGGTAAACTCTCTTTAAATCCCACTAATCCGACTGATACGACGCGTCAAATTGCAAATGATTCTTTCAGTACAAAATCTGCAGACAGATTATAATATGCATAATGAGATCGGTCGGTGGTGTATGTACATTCATATATATGACATCATTGGCGTTAATAAAGTTGATTTGCATACCTAGTGCACGAATAGGGAACCTGTTCTGTTGTGACTGACTCTCCGAATGTCCTAATTGATTCATTACCATTGCTAATTGTATTTAAGGCTGTATTAGGATCGAGGAAGTAGTGAATTGGATATGCGTATTGTATTTATGCGTATTAATTTTGTTTACTTTTTTATTTCGATACTCGTTTTAACAGAAAAATCACGTGTTCTTACTTACTAAAATTAAGTAATTAAATGTTTAAATACAATAATACATTATTTTTACTAGAAAGCTCTAAGCATATTTCTACTTTAATTGTTTCAAAAAAGCATTTTCAGTTTTATTGGCCAGTGCCCAAAACACACAAAACATCTGTGATTGAGAAAATTATAACAAAAGGTTGATGCTCGCGATGACTGTTATTTTGGGTTAAAATAAAATTATATTAGAACAAACACTTTAACTTTTTATTTTTGTACTGTTCAACGTTTCCAAATTATGTTCGCATTTTAAAATTATAAAGTTCCATAACCAAATTTTTAACATATTGTAAACGTGAGCATATGAATACATTTATACACGTAGGCAAAGCTCGTTGCAATAAAGACTTAATTTATACGATTTCAAATCGAAACGGTCCGTGAATATTAAATACCACAACGTTGAACAAAAGTCATGTTGTAAATTTCGATCCGATACGTAATAGAATCTGATGTCAAAAATCCTATCTAAATTGGAGATTTGTATGGTGCCAACTTTCCTTATCTAAAAAATACGGGCCGTACTTACGGTTTTATCAACCAAGTATTAGGTCCTTACATATGAAATTGGCGTTTTGTACGGGAGGAATATAAAGTCAATTTTTTTTTTGTAAAATATATTTAATTAAACAAAGTATGCACCGTTGTTATTTATGCACTTTTGCCATCTCATAGATAGTTCATTGATCCTTTTACTAAAAAAACCATGGGGGCGAGAATCAATAAACTTAATAATAAAATTGTTAGAAGTTGTCCAAATTTCGGAAAAAATGGTAATCTGTTGGAGCAAGATCCGGGGAGTACGATGGATGTCGCAAACACTCCAATTGCAGTTCATCAAACTTAGTGGTTGTCGGTTGTGCAGTGTGTGGTCTTGCGTTGTCGTGAAGCAGCAGTGGCCTAGAGCGATCGACCAATCTCGGTTGTTTAGCAGCTAGTTCTTCCTTTATGGTTTGCAGTTGCTGACAATAAATATCTGCCGTAATCGTTTGGCCAGATTTTAGAAAGCTGTAGTGAACGACACCGGCGCTAGTCCACCAAACACTCACAAGTAACTTTTTCTGAGTCAATTTTCAATTTAGGGCAGGATTTGGCTGGGTCTCCAGGGTTCAGCCATTACGACGAGCGCTTACGATTATCGTACAGTATCCAATTTTCACCACAAGTAATGATTCGATTTAAAATTCCTTCATTATTGTGTCGATTGAGCAAAGTAGCACAGCAGTCAACGCGTGTTTGTAAATTCGATTCACTTAATTCATGACTGACCGGTTGGCGCAGTGGTAAAGATACTTGCCTCTCACGCAGCAGGTCGTGGGTTCGATTCCCACCCAGAACAAACATTTTGTGTGCATGAACATGTCTGTCTTGTGTCTGGGTGTAATTAGCTATATATATGTATGTATTTACAAAAGAAAAGTATTAATATATGTAGTATATCAGATATCTGGTTTCCATAGCACAAGCTCTGCTTAGTTTGGGATCAGATGGCCATGTGTGAATAATGTCATTGTCCTTAGATCAACAAAATACACCGTCTTACCGGCAGACGAGAAAATACTTCAATTTATTATAAAAAGAAATTGTCTTTATGAAAACATTATTTTTTCAAGGGGGCAAACGTGTCGCTTAACTTTAAGTAAACCGACGCCCGAGGTCGTATTGGTTTGGATTATATAATTATATTTTGATATTAGGTCTCGAGTAAGAAACTCTATTGGCAATAAGAACTAATTAAAACTTCAAAATAGAAAGCAGTTATTGCAATGGCTAGGGCTTTGACCCTCTTGAGCACATATGGTCGCCGCATGGCGTTGCTAATTTAATTCTGTTAGCTCATCGACATCTAAGTATTTGCTATTTTCAGTTTGCAGCTATAGAGAAACTACGGTGAAGAAGAAAAGAAAACAATAAATGTGCTCATACTTTAAATATGCAATTAGCAAAGTAAAACGGAATCAACAAAATCGGATATCTGCTTCAAAATTTTGATGAAGATAAAATCAAAACAATCTTAAAGAAAGTAGGCAATTTACTTAAAATTACGTGAGTCGAGCTTTCCTTAAGAATACACAAAGCTTAAAGACTTGCAGTTGAAGGTAGTGAAGGAATTGAAAGCCTGCATAATAAAATGACTACGATGATATTTTGTCAGAACGTATTAGAGCCAACGAGTTTACAAAGCAACTGCTGAATCTGCGTGAATTCTTGGTACTCTATGTTCTATAGCCAGCACAGTCATGAACTGCCGACTCTGCATTGCCTAATACGAGCGCAAAAATTGGAACGACTAGACAACTTGTTTTTCAATTTAACCTCTTTGGTATTGAATGGTGCTTGTCTTATAGTTTCAATTTTAACTGAAATTAACTCCTTTTTCTTGATCGCTTGTTAAATTTGAATACAAGCCAACTATAAGTTAAAATGCATTTCAGTAAATTTCAGTCAATATAACACAAAGAGATGTGTGAGGCGAGTCGAGACGGGACAGGAATGCGTCCTTGGCGTCGCGTTGCGGAGTGGCCCCGCGCGTCTGAATGAGGTGTCGTTACCCTCGACTCACTGTCTACGTGACCTGCACTGTCTGACTTGTACAGTGTACACACAGTAACAATCAACTATCACTTTTTAGTCATTATAGGGTACTTAGAGATATAGATTACTTGGTCGAACCACCAGAAAGCTGCTAGAAGTGGCATAGTGGCAAGCAACTATGAATCTTCGTATCTATATATATTGTAAAAAAAAATATCCTACGCACTGTACTTAATTTTGTCCTGAATGTGACAGAGCGTAGTGCTACATAAATCTGGTGTATTACAGTATATCTAAACTTGCAGAACTGTAGGAGGTAAACTCATGAGGGTTTCGTTTTTTTTTAAATAGAGTAGTTTAAAAACGGTTCATCTGAAATTAAGTGATATTTTAAACCATTGGATATTAACAACAATCTTCTTTAACAATAGACGTGAGTATTTACAATAAAACAATGAAACAACGAGCTTCAGTTAAATATGATACCGTTAAAACTGATTTAACAATTAATTTCCTCCCTCCAATTTGCGGATTCATTATGCCAAGAATAAACGACCTTAAAGAGCAAAAAGCACACCGAAACTAACCTCACCCAATAAGAAACAAACAATGGAATAAACAAAGCAAAAAGCGATCTCCCACACGTTGAGTCAACAAAACGAGCCCACTCCCACGAGCCTTGCTCGTAAAACCATCGACTGACGGCTGCTAATTAATTTGACAACAGTTACTGTATATAACCTGTTATACTGATGAGAAATAATAGTGGTGTAAACTTTTTTTTGATATTAAAAACAATAACTACGCAAAACGGTTAGTTCTTGTGTGAGATTAAATTAGTTTTTAAACACATCCATTATTATATACATTTACCCCCAATGATGCAATTAATGGGGGAGGCCTATGTCCAGCAGTGGACGATCACAGGTTGAGATAGAGTTGTAGTAATTTAGCTTTTTAAAAAAGTAAGAAAGTAAGAGACTTTCCAGAAGAAAAAATGGGTTGAAAGTTTGCTTTACAAAAAGTAATACGGTGGTTTCTATTCCGAGTCACAAACCTTTCGCCATTGTCTAATTATTGTGTATATGTTACTCATCGTTCTTTTGATCGAAATAATATATATTAAAACAAAAGATATTACAATCGACGTAAATTCTTTTTCATTTTGCCTGCGACTCCACCTCGACATTTAAATGCTTACGCCTTTAAAAACAAGGCAACGAAGCGAGTTATCATTTGCTAAAAACACATCGAGTAATTGTTTTTCGATTATAACGAGATCGTCCGAAGTGATCACAAGAACGTCAAGATAAACATGTTATGTTTCTTTTAAATTTGTGAAATATGGTATTATATTGCCGACGAGCATTTATGTGGATGCAGAAATATTTACTACTATACTTTTTTAACACGCTTTTGTTAACTTCGCCTGTATCTTTGTATGTAATGGAATATTGGAACTCGAATATCTGTAACATCACGACATAAGATTGATTTTAAATTCTGCACACATACCAATGTTCGATGACAATACATTTGTTATGACTTAGATCTGACCATGACTATTATCATTTTTGTTTTAGATTGACTACAACGCCGAGTGATTACATACTGTAACATACTCCACGAGAGCTTTACGTGTTATTTTTAGTAAGCAAACGTGTGATTCCTAGGTTCAAATTATTTGCCCTTGTAGAATTTCAGTCTTATTAAACTAGTCGAAAAATCAATGTTATATTTGTATACCCGAATTATAGTTTTAACAGCAGGATTGTTGTTGTTGTTTGTTGATGTTTCTTGTCGGCGCGGCTTATGCGATTTCTCTTCGTCTCGTTTCTGCAGTTTATTTAATCTCATGCGACACGACAATTAATTTGATTAATGTCGTTTCCGCTCTGCTTTTTTATTTATTCTTTATCAAAGCGATCGTTTGTTCTTATGATTATAACTTTTGTATTGCCGTGCTACATATTGTATAAGTATAAAGCAAACATTAGCCGCATTATAATTAAAAATTGAAGGCTTCGAGATCAGTTACGGAAGAACCCGATAATGTCTGTATATCAATTTGTACTTCAAAGGATAAAAAAAAAATTAAAAAATACTATGATTCTAAAATAATTTCAGAACTACAAAGATTCAATTGTCGAAATTCAAATTCAATTCGAATGTCAGTGGGGTTAGGTAATGAAATGGGGATTTGCCCCCTACCTTCCCATTTCTTCCAGTACCTCTTTCTCTGTTTATTTGTGGTGGTCTCTTTACATCAGTTATACAACTCATTCGTTTACTTCGTTTTTCTACGAAAAGAAAAATTCTTGTATAGCTATTCTTCTATAGCTTACCAAGCATCCTAATAGACACTTATCGTTCGGCATCCTATCCCCGTCTTCTCTAAATAACCAGATATAAAAACGATGTTTATTTAATTTATAAGTCGCCATTCCGGCATCCCGGAAGGAGAGTTATTTCGGTATTCTTTTTTAAGAATAACTATTTCGAGATTCCCGCTGTCCCACTGAATAAGAAGTGTTCGTTAGTTTGTAGTGTTTCTTGCGGGAGGGAGATGACAAGAGACGAGAAGTGACGTCGTTAACACGTCGTCTGAATTATACTCGGGTGTACTACAGTACATAGTACGCCTATTGCACGATCGGATTGAGGAATAAATGTACTTGAAATTTTATTTACGAAGAAAAAATTATATAAAAAATTATGTTTTTAAACAGTTATTTGAGGCTATTCAGCGGGTGATGAAAAAAGAGAGATGCAAATATTTAGGTCGCAATTATGAGTTGCAATAATAATATCGTAATAAGATCTACGTACGCGCCATTCCGAACAGACTACTGTTATGGTAAAGTAAAAAATATATTAGTAGCCAGTACCCCTCTACGTAGATGAAAGGATCTAGAAGAGCCGCCCTTATTCTATTAACAAAATCGTGCGACAATGGTCGCGATTACTTCACAGTTACTGATTTGGCAAGTTTTTCCATCTCTACGAAAGATTGCGAACTCTTTTCAACGTTTACCTTTAAACAATTATTATTGCTTAATTTCTTAAGAGCATTTTTTGTTACTTTATTCGATTATGAATTACGTTGTGGCCATCCATTATTAAATATTGACACAGCCGTGGACATATAATGTGAGCCGACATACATATATCAAATTATGATCATCGAGAAATAAATTGGGTTACATTTTTTTTTCAGCCCGTGGGATTTATATTATTCACAAGGTAATAATAATTAAAAAAATATAAATTAAAATTATTCAAATTCAATTTAACTCAAAAATTAAAATTGTTATTCGTCAACAATTAACAGTTTTAGTTTAGTCTTAAATACATTGTAGTATCCTTTAATATCCAAGAAATTGGACATTAATATGAAACTCTGATATCTCGTTACCAGAGATTAAAAAAACGAGTTATTACAAAAGTAGATATTTCGTTTGAACTAAAACTTCTGTGTTATAAAACCAAGCAAACAGTAATTTCGTATTAACTTTAAATTAGAAATACACAAACCAACAACGAAAATTTAATAAAAAGTTTCAAAAACTAACACATGGATTAAAATTTAATCTCCACTACCACGTTATTTTATCTAGCATTTGTTGAATAATTATATTCAACAAGCATTAATTATAATGCTTTGTGCAATCTAAGCATGTTAGGTTGCAGCCACCCTGGGGGTTGATGACGTTAGAAGCAAAGAGCAAAGAGCATCCCACAGAGTGCATCGACTCGTCGACCGTTCACCTTGACAGCCAGACGCTTTGTATAGTCTGTGCTTATATGGAAACTCTTTTATTGAATAAATGAAGAACAACTAGATGTTTTTGTGAAATTTCACGATGTAGTTTTTTTTTGTCAGATAATATTTTTGAGTACTTTTCACAGATGGCTGCTGTAATATTTTTTACGTTTAGTTTCAAATATTTATTTAATAATAATCTTCAGTTAGCTTCGCAAGATTTTATGACGTTATATCCTAAATAAATAAAATACAAGTTGGATATCCCACCTAACAATCTTATGTCCATTTTCACTTAAACAATCCTAACTTTAAGGGAAACCCGTAAAAAAATTTAAGTGCTAGTTTCGGTTTCACCAATACCCAAGTTTTACCTTACCCCACCAATACGATAGTGATGAAACCGAGTCATAGGTGCCCTCTATAATTTATGGGCACGAGATTCGGCCATTAACGCAAGTGACAGTTTATATGTTGCATTTTTGTACGTATTAAATGTGAATTAATAATTGTTTTGTAATAACAAAATTTTTTAAATTCTCATTAAATAAAAGGAATAATTAACTAACCAAATTAATTTAAATTGCCAGGTATTTTTTGTGAGAGATGGGATTTTTTTTACGAAATATGTTATAAAGACTTCTTAAGATTATCCAAGGATACTGTGGATTATTTTTAATAAATTTACCTAAATCTATTTTTGTCTATTATGCCCTCTAACGACCAAACTGAGCAGCTTTGTGTGAATTCTAAAAGTTATTTTAGGTTTAAAAAATTAAATATATCACTCATTTTGTGTTTTCTTTTATTATTTAATATTGAATTTTTAAGTTTGCATTTTATTATTTATATAGTAAATAATTAAAATTACAATTTATTAATAGAAAAATCTGACACTTAGAGAAGTAACTTTTAAATATGTAATCCCTAACTTGCTGAAAATGAATTTAGGTATTTATACCTTTAGCCCTGTAGAGCTGATTTATGGAGTCTCTTAGCTAAGGGAACCCTTAGTAATGGAGAGTTTGGGGGTATGTTGCTGAAAACGGGCATTAGTAATTTACTTACACTAAACTATCAATGCTTTAATGCAGCAACTTTATAAATTGAAAATAAATCCAAAAAATTGTTCATTCTAGTTTAGTGACCTCGGCCACAAAGCAGAGTTTTTTTTTTTCATTTTCTATGTTGGATGAACGTCTGCGGTTGTAGTCGTTGAAATGTTTTAGAATTGTTTCAAACGCTACCGTCCATAATCGGACATCGCGCCACTCGCCGAGGCGAGGCATTGTCGATTGGTTGCGGTCGTTATAGTGCCGTTTAGATTCACCAAATCACCGATCAAGTGACACATTCATTACATCTTTTTATGTATGCAGTAGATTATCACCGGTGTTCTAGTGAAGTTTTGATAGGTGCCAACGTGATGCAGGAGAATTACTATGCGCCCGTTTAGATTGCTCATAAGTTAATGAAATTTGTGTACTAAAACTGTGACCATGCTTCGACCGGACAGATTTGGATAGAGACATTGAACTGTGAAGTAAAGATTTCCAACGGTATTTTCAAAGAAAATAGAATCGAGCTTACACCCTCCTTAATGGGTCTTAAAGGTTACGGGGTCTCGTTGGCCTGATTTCATAAAAAGAAAACAAGTACTTCTGCGTTAAGTTTGATGGGAAGTGCTGTAGACTGACCGGTTGGCGCAGTGACAAGACACTTGCCTTTCGCGCCACAGGTCGTGGGTTCGATTCCCATCCAAGACAAACATTTGTGTGCATGAACATGTTTGTTTGTCTTAAGTCTGGATGTAAAGACCACCGGAGGACGGGCAGCAGCGTACTTTTCTTAGTACGGTGGAACATACTGCAATCGCCAACCCGCCTGCCAAGCGTGGCGATTATGGCACATTTCCCCGCAATGATGCGATTAATGGGGGCCTAAGTCCAGCAGTGGACGATCATAGGCTGAGGTGGTGGCTGTAGGCTCCAGCCCTTTCCTATCTTTGCCTCCTTTTGTTTTCTTTATCTCAAATGCTCCTCCTGCTCCAATAGTCAAAAATACGGTTTAGGAAATAGAGGTTTTCTGATTACAAACGGTTTCTTCAACACAGCTAGTAACTACAAAGGTTAAAAAACCAAATTAAAAACTTTTTTGAAAAAAAAATCGTGTCATATTTCTTGTATACTACAAAAAAACAACAACATTTTGTTTCTGCGTGAACGCGAGCAGAATCTCTCTTGAAATATCAGCATTTAAAACAATGAAAACGAAACGTGAATTCGCTTTCCATCCACAATTTTTCCTTTTTCTTACTACACTTTGCCGCATCCGGGACGTGCTCTCCCATTAAAATTGTTGAACGCAATATTGCAATTTGTCTAATAAATTCTCTTTTATAAAATGAATATAACTCACCCCTCTATTAAATGTGATAGAGTTACAGCAGTATGTGCTTATGTGACCATGACGTATTTTGTAAAAAAAAAACACAAACATTTGTCTTTTATTGAATGTCAGTTACATGTTTGGCATAAAAATGAAAGCAGATAGACGGTACTATCAATAAATAATAAAGTTAAGAGAGTAGTTAATATTAATAGTTGTTATAACATCTTATAGCGTCGTTCACTTGGAATTCACTAATAAATTTGCAGTATTAAATGAAAAAAAAATTATAAAAAATAAGGCCTATCGTACATCCCTAATGGTATGTAACTGCTTGAGTTTCGTAATTTGCGTGTATTTTCGTTGATGTGAGTCATATTACACAGTGCTGTGGAACACAAAACAACCGTAACTGTTATACGACAGTCGCACAATTAACTTTATCCAACGACTCGCATTTACGCTTTAGGCTCGTAATAACAATTTACAAGCATCACACATAAACATGCGCGCTATATTATATAAACGTATATTATATATTGTACAAACGTACCCTACATGCTGTTTGGACACTTTTTAAATAAATATCAACGTAGTTTATTTCATTTCATCGTACAACAACATTTAAAAATAATTAGACGTGAAAATTTGTGAGCATATAGGATTTGCAAGGTAAAATCACGGAAACGATTTACATGAGATTTCAAACTGATAAAACTTGACCAGATTAAGACAACACTATAAATGCCACGTCTTAACTAAATGTACTTTTTGTTTGAAAATAATGTAGGTGCATAATTTATGTACATGTATCCCAATTCATTTTGAAGGTTTGTTCGATAAAACATATGCACCCGGCGTTCCCCGCCGCGTATTTGTTAGTTAAGTTTGTGACATGGCTGCAGGCGCGTTGTCACGTGACATTCCCGCCATCACTATTGGTGGCGCGAAAATTGTTCGCTTATTTTGTTCTTACGTGTGTAACACACAGCCGCGAAAGCGAACTGGAATCGAAGCGAAACGTAACGCATATGGCATACTGAAACACCAAAACGAAGCGAAAAGGGAACGCAAAGGTTGCTCATATTAGATTCGGTTTTGCGCAGTGAACCTGTCTGTTAACCGGCTCACCGGAACGAACTAAATCATGCCAGTTTCATATCAAACAACGCTTCGCTTTAGTTCCGGTTTGCTGTCTTGGTTGTATGCTACAAGCGTTAACGACTGTCTATGGTAACTATTATTTAATGCAAATAAAAAAGATATTATAAGATATTAAGTAGATCTATGAATGTATATTTTAACGTCAAGCATGAGATATGACAAGCATATATATAT
>DWLR01005944.1:0-10482 GCA_018246295.1 Papilio alexanor hazarajatica
TTCATAAGATATAATGTCGTCACGAAAAACACTACAAATTGATTCCCGTGCTTGAGAAGCATTTTTTCCTTGTTGGATTTCGTATAAAATGCAGTGCCGAATGTGATGTTTATCAGTTGCCATTGTATACTTTACTATTCTGAGAGGTTATGTAACTTGTATAGACTTATCGTTTGGTGTTACAAACTCTTGCATCCGATCCTTACAAAATCACAAAAGATCGCGAAATATTTTTGTTTTAATATAATTTTAAGCTCTAACAAAAAATCTGTAAAAATTAAATCATACACATAATATTAACACATATTTTGGCTAGCATCATAAGGATAAAAAATAAATTCCTAACGATATAAATTTCTAAAACTGTTTTCTAAAGTAATTTTAATTTCAAAATGAAAATTGTTTTTTACTGTTAAAACTTTTTTCAGCAGATTAGATTGCTAAAAATTTTTTCCTTCCTTCTAACCAATTTGAGTAAGCTTAAAAGTTTGTGGTCAACAACAATAGTCGAATGGAGGATTCGAACCCACGACCTCATGGTCCGTAGTTCATTCCTTTACGCATTAGGCTATTTGCGCTTCCAAATAGAATTGTGTATAAAGTGTTGATAGTTTTTATTGAGTAAAGGTAAATTCCATTCATATTTCAACCTAAAGCAGCTTATAGCAGACGATCAGGTCACAGTTGACCTTTCACCATAATGGATAATCTTGCTGATCCTCTGCAATTTTTCACAATAAAAACACCCACGGGACCGAAAAGATTACTTACGCACCCGGATTGATTCACGACAAAATGAATTTTCGTAGTAAAAATTCAAAGTGATCCGAAATAAACAGAAAGTATTCAACATTCGTTTAAAATATTAATTACTTAAGTGATTAATATTTGACCAATGACGAGAGTATGGAGACCTTGTAAGCGAAGATAATTTTAAGTAAACTAATTGCTTATTAAATGACTAATCTATAACATGTAAGGTTTAGACAATTATAATACTAAGTAACGAATTCTAATTTCTCTTTTGTCTTTGTCTAATTAAAACGCAATCTTTCCTTTTCGGTGAAAGATTATGTTGTGCTATGTTATGTTTATTTATGTTAATATTTTAATAGTTAATATTTTATGTATTAATATTATAAAAGGAATTAGTTGTTTGTTTAGAATAACCTCTCAAACAACTCAACTGATTTTATTCATTCTTTTATTAAAAAAGAAAAATAGATTATTTAAATATGCAAAAATTTAATTCACTTAGTAAATGACTAGTGACGTATTTTGATCCTCTAAATTGAATCTACTTCTTTGTCTTATGTATTTCAATAATTAAAAACCCATACCAGACTTTATTACTTACTATTTGTTTTATTAAGAATCGACGCAGAAAATTAATTTGTTTATCAAGCGACTCTAATTTTGTTCGATTTACCTAATTACTTTTCTTGTCTTCAAAGAATTGACATGATTTATCATTTGATGTCGTACGCAAAAGCAATTAATTTCTGTGGACAGCCAGAGTAAACGTTCCATAAACTTCCAACACTATCTGTTTATCTACATTACTGACGTCTTATGTCGCAATGCTATTAAATATAAAATATGTTATACGAAGTTATAAGGAGTTATGGTTAACCTTTGAAGTTATAAAAAGAAAAGGTTGTGTTATTTGTAAAAAAAACAATGATAAAGAAGCAATGAGAACAAAGTAGAAGTAGTCATGAATGTGTGATGTAAAGAATCCAAGAGCTAGATTAATTGTTAACCGATTAACTGCATAGTGCGGATTGAACATGAAAGTATGATTGGCCACAATTGCTTGGTTATCAACGGTATATGGGCGAAAAATTCTGTGAAGCTACGTATGAGAAGAAGTGTTGGATGTCCTACCGGTTGAACCCTCGAAGACAACTCGAAGTGGAAAAGATTGAGACGCCTCTTTCGATTAATGCGAGAATGGCAAAACAAGCTGATGATGTAAATGTTTTGTTCATATTATAGCTTACACATTAACTATGAAATCGATGATCATTGTAATCTTTTTCTAATCTCTTTATTTAATTTAATAAATAAGAAAGTGATCGATGCCCTTTCAATAATGTCAAGGTAATGTGTAGCTTTGTGTTATATGAAAGACGATATCGCTCTATTGTGTCTACAGGATGTTTACTTTGTACAATGCAGCTATTAGTAAGCAAAACATAGGGCATAGTGATGTCAGTTTCTTTACAGAATATGTGGACATAATATTTTCTACTGAATTTTATGGAGACACGAGTTTTATAGAGGGTGAGTGGATCTTTAATAAAGGCGACAGGCAAGTGTAGAATGACCTTCAGTATAACCGACCGTTAACTTAAAGGAAGTAAAAAATTTAAGTGCTAGTTTCGGTTTCACCAGTACCTAAATGTCATCTAAAGTTGTGCCCCTAAAAAGATGCATACTCGATATTCGAGCTTTTAGCACTGACAATTTAAACATTGCACTTTTGTACGCATTTAATGCGAAATGGTAATTGTTACTAAGACTTTAAACATTTTTTGTAATAGTTGATTAAATAACGATGACGTGAAGCAGTGTTTGTGACATACAAGCACTTCTTAGAAGATTAAGATTATTCAAAGTTACTGTGTTAGTTTTTGTGAAATAGAAAAGAAAGGTATGTTGATTGTTTTTCTATATATTTGATTAGTTGACTTTATTTTAAAAATGAAAATCCGAAGCCAAGAAACAATGCTTTAATTCATATTTTAATATTACCAGTAGAATATTAAGGCTTCAAGAGCTTTTAAATGTCTCAACATTAAGTTAACAACGGCTCTAACTACATTCCGGGTCCACACGACTTTATATTCATGATTGTTTTATAAATCTGAAGCCTTCACCTTCCATATCTAAATCAGACGACACCTAATTTATATTACTTACATATTTATGTATTTCTATCTATGTAATTATGATCGTGGGAAATACTTGAGCTTGAAGTTGTAGGTTATGTTATAATAAATTAAATTGAAGTAAACTAATCACGAGAGGGTTTTCGTCGAAGTGATTCATTGTTCTCCGTCCTACCGCTTTAATAACTCAAACTTAATTAAAATCAGTATCTCTGAGAATGTTCTAAATTTGTATTAATTCGTTCGTAGCTGACTTATTACTTAAATAATGTTAAATAGTGACTCATTAATTAAATATTAATTTAAAAAATGTTCATACTATTATAACATTTATGTGCTCATTATAAGCTCTGAAAATACATAATTTTAATTCATAAGGATTGTTGCTTATAATTAGCGCTATTTTATAACAAAAACCTGACGTAAATAAAATAATAATTATTGTGTTTTTATAATCATTCTTTATTTCATTTTCGTCTTTTTTATTTAAACAGTAAGCCACGACGAGGCTTCTTCAGCATACTTCAGTTATTTCTTGTAATACTAGTGATATGCACTTGATACGCAAAGTATTACAATAGTAGAGCCTGCAAGAGCACTTGTTCCGTGAATTAACAACTTGTCTTCTTCAAAGTTGTGTTAGCTTTGTTAATTAAATAAGCCAATTGTTAGATAATGACAGCGAGTAGCCTACAGCGCCACAGCACGTCCATACGCGACGGTGACACATGACAGACTATGTCCGGTCTGGTATACCCTACCAGACCATCACATATCTGCGTACTATTTTATTGATTAGACAATCACACTTACCAATTTTTTTTTATATAAAATAAGGTAGCAAACGAGCAAGCATTCACCAAAGTGACGGCTACCCATGAAACAAGCATTTGTGAGTTGCAGATGCGTTGCCTACTTTTAATAGATAGAGGTGGAGATAGAAAAAATGACATATCCTCTTATCCATCCCCTTTCTCGTTCAATCCTCTTTCTCCTTAGACGAAACGCAAAATAGTTCTACTTCACGCCTCTCGTCTGTGAGGTTGTGGTATTTTACCGAACGAGCGGGCATTTTTGACACAAATATTCTTGCGGATTTTACCACTGTTAAAATATCTGCATAAAATATATCCATCTTATCTGACAAGTTACTCTATCTCTTTACCGTCCCATCTTTCCTCCTTTTCTTTACCCTTTCTGTTTTCTACTTAAAGGCCGATTGATGTGATGGAATTAACTTTAGGTGAGCTTCTGATGAAATTTAAATGTAAATTTTTCCCAATGCTTTGTGAAATAGCAGGTTACAAGAATGCCATAAATAAATATGTCTTAAAAAAGAATGGCGATTAAACTTTTAGTAATCGGCACGTCGACGTCTTTTCAAGTTAGAAGAAATTGGAGCGACGTTTACTTAGTTATATCTTTTCACTTCTTCCCATTCCCTATAGTTCATCTTTACCTAATACATAAAGCTTGAAAAAAGAAACAAAGCAAATTACATTTAACAAATTACAATGTTTTCTATCAAAAAAACATGAAGGCAATTTTATGTTAAAGTTGTTTTCCATTATATTTCATTTTGATACCTTTTTTTTTACGGCAAAAAAGTGTGTAATGGAATACTGTCGTCATTCTGTGTCAACGTAAGACGATTTGGATCACTGTTAGAAAGCTTCATTTACATCTATTTTGAATCGATTAAAAATTGCTATGTTTAACATATTCTTAAAATACCAGTTTATACATAAAAAGTTGCTCAAGTAAATTTGAAATATTAATGACTTTTTTAATACAACATCCATTAAGATTATGATGTTATATATGTATGTATATAGCAACACAACTCTACGTTATGGAAGCGTTGAGCTGTTTTTTCCGTAACCAATATACACTTACAAAGGAATAATTTTGAGATGGAAAAGGAAAATTAACGATTTTCCTCGTTATCAAGGCGAATTATATGGATTTCATATTTTATTAATATCAACACGGCAGTCCCTTTGGAACTACAAATAACTTGATTCATTAATACTAACTGCAAATATCATAAACAAAATTCAGACCTATTGGGTAAACTGAATTTTGTTTATGTTATTGTTCGTCAAGAAATTATCATGTAATTGATGCCAATTTATTAAAACTCTGTTGCATGTATAATAATGTATAATTAAAATTAAGTAAATACGAAATGTTACTGATTTCACGAATTTAAATTTCTGGCATTTGAGAAGCGCTCAACTTAAGAAAATTAAACGCATATAAGCTTATACATCTATCTGTCAAATAATTTGCAATCCAAAGTAAGTTTAAATTTCAAGCCTTATAATATATACATAAAAAGTCTCATCGTGTTTATTTACGTGATTATGTGGGAAATGCTAAGTTACGAAAATAGCTAAATCATTTTTGATAAGTACCTAATGGAACCTTGTAGTCGAACATCGACGATATCGATTTTGGATACGAAACGTTGAATTATTTACGTATCTGTAGTTAGATTTAATTGTTTTCTTAGATTAAAAAACCACCATCTTTTTAAACTTTAGGTACAATATGATGTGTGTATGGTACATATTATTTGCATGCGTTCAACAGCTAGTATATGTAATTACAAAAGTAATACGCTATAGTTATTATTTATGATATTTACAAATACTTTTGCGTGACACGGGCCCTCTGCCAAACGAGCAAACATTTGGTGTTCGGAAACTCACTCGCTATATAGATATATTTATGCGAGACATTATCTCTTTACATGCAAACTCTTCGAATCGTTGTTACGTGATAGGAGTCTAAAATAGGGTCCCACAATATTTTGTACTACAAATTATTGTTGTTTAAAATTGTTTCTAACGAATTTGTGGCAATCACATCTAGCCTGAGTATATTAAGGAGTATGAAATAACTATGAAATCAATAGATTAGTATGCACGTAATTGCTGTTTTATTTACACCACACATCTCCCCGCACCCAACATTGATGACCCCATCGTGATGAGAAGTATCACATCTAGGTCTATCACAATCTTTGGACTATCCGTACAGAAGTTTATCTCAAAGTCATCTTAGAAACATGTGATCACCATAGAATACAATATAAGATCCGTATTCTACAGAAGTAAGAAAATCTTGTAGTAGAAGTATTTCAGTGACAGGTAATTTCCACAAGCCATCACGAAAACCTGTTATAATACGCACTCAAACCGTACATACTTGTGTATCTTCATACCTTTAGATCAATCTTATCTCTACACAAAACTGCCATAAATTTAATATTCCGCGATATTAGCTTCAGCTGAGGATAAACAGGTAATTTAGATTCTTTTCACGAAGCGGCCATGCTCGAATGAGTATACCGACCAAAAAGTCCTTATATTAACATAACTTCCTTGAAGTTAATCAAGAAGGCTACAACCAAAAAAAAAACTTGTTTTCGCTCCGAGCTCCACGGAAAGTTTACTTCGAAAATAATGAAAATATTCGTCGAGGTTTTTAAAAAAAAATAATACAGATACACACCTTATTCGGTTCATTCGCTCAACTGTAGATATACAGGTGTCCGTATTAAGATAGCAATACAATAAAAAATGATATAAAAGAAAGCATGAAAAACTTTTTTTTACGTTTTTGCTACGTTTTTTTTACTAAATTGCGTACGGTACGTATTCAGGATTTATCTATTTGTATCAGGACCGCTATAAAATACTCAGAAACATTATTATAATAAAGCACAGCTCATAACTTTGTTTTTTATTACTCGAAAGGAAAATGCAATCTCCAATTTACACAAGTAATAACGTTCTCATATTTTTATGCTATGAGCCACTGGATTAAAGAATAAAACAATGTTATATTTAACTATATAACGTAAAACCTACATTACGATAAATTTATCAAAAACAATAACAATAAAGTGTAATATAATTTACAAAATATAATAACTCACTCGTGTAGATTTTTAATAAGGACAAATTTTAAAATTTAAGATTTGTATTAAGAACAAATATAAAAAGTTGCTTGGGTTGTTTATTAATAATAAATATCTAAGAGTATAAATACACGATGACGTAGTATTCGATCAAACACGCTTCTATTCCCTACAACATTAATTAACTCCGTCGTAACTGAAAGTTCACTTCCGATATCAGTCATAAACTAAACTACTCGTCAGAGTTGATCATCGTTGAACACCGAGAGCTCTTATACTACTGGTAACGAGCAATAGGTCACAATGGAACGGACACACGAACATACATTCATACATAAATACATGCTTCTGTGTCAGTGTGGTAAAAATATGACATGTTTTCTGAATACAGATTTTTCTATATTTTAATTAGATTAAGATAACATTAGAGCCATTGATGTTCTCGTTATTAATGTAAAGATTTTTTATTTCATAGAATGGGGAGATACCGTACTTTCAAATGTATTAAAACTGAAGAAATAACCATAGTCCACAATCAATTACAATAAATAGACTGCCGTAATTTGAAACTTCAAATTATTAATAATAAAACTATTAATAAAATTAATAAAACTAAAATAATTCCTTTTATGGTTACCGATAGTGAAATTTATCATTTGTAAACATCGTCTGCTGCTGGACATAGACCTCCCCCATATATCGCATCATTGGGGAAAATGTGCCATAATCGCCACATGTATAGAAATCTAAAATCATACCTAAGAACGTTGAGAAAATGTTATCACTAAATTCGAATGAAACTATTTGAAATAACACTAATAAAATTTCTCCTTTTAAAATCTTTGAACAAAGTAATCCTCGAAATCTGCATCATACTATCTCCAAGAAGGAAACAAGATTCATTCGTATTAACATACTGCGTGGCCACTTTGACTTTACAATAGTAATCCTCAAAGGCTTTTCCAAATGGCGTTCATCTATTCCAATCTATTCGTATCGACTACATTCTACCGTGTAGTTACGTAACTATGCTCCCCGCTGATGTAAATTTCTTTACTTTATCCCGTATCCTATTCACGAAGTAAATAATAGTTTTAAAATTTGCATTTTAATATAAAAATCAGCACGCTGTGATATAGGTCATGCACTGGAAAATGGACCGGCATTGCTGTGCGTGTTATTTATATTATTTAACGACAAGCTCGTTCTATCGTCAATTATCTACAATGTTATAAAAGGTACATTTAAGTCTTCATCTTCTTCTTTTTATTACATATATTTTTTTTATTTTTCATTTGAGTAAGAAAGAAGAGTGAGTAAATTATTTTTACCGAGAGAATAAAAGGGTAGGAACTCGTACAATAAAAAGGTATAGGCCATAGCTCATACGCCGGCGGAATGTAGTGATATTTTTATTTCTGCGTTTCACTCGATGAGTTTGACGAAGGTCATCTTTCCTATCCTAAGAAGACGGACCTCTCTTTTTTCCATATATACTCCCTTTCTCTTTTCCCCAACCCTTTCCGTATTCCTTCTATTTTTTAGGTTATCGATAAGTAGAGGTGTTAAGATAACATATTTTAAACCCTTTAGCTTCTCTGCCGTCTTTGAAGCTATGAAAAAATTTATTTCCGTATTTGAAAAAGTATGAATATATTTTTCAATTAAATTAACGGCACATACCTGTGTACCATTTTCCCATCGTATCATTTTCACCTTTTAACCACACATTATATACCTACGGATTCTAGTCGTCATTTTTAGAAGAACATTATAAAATGTCTACTTATATGTATTTAAATTTATTTTCTAACTCAGATAAAATCTGCGTACTCTTCGAGTTGATTCAACTAGATATATTTGCCCCAAGACTCTGTTGAACGGAAGTTTTTCCAATTATCGACCCCTGACTACGATAAATTATTCATAAAATCGAGATTTCATTTCAGTAGACGGGATTTGCATATAGAACTTTAAGGAATATTTTAACATAAAGTTTATCTTATTCTGGTTTTACTCTTGAATGATTGACGTTTTATAATTGACTGATGACATGCAGTGAATAGATTTTCACCATTAAAAACATGCCAAGGTTTTCTTTAATAAATTATTTTGTTATATGGAAGAAAAATTTTCAGTTGACATTCTATTTTTTTTTTCTATCATCGAAATAAAATATAGATTTACAGAATATTGAAATATTTAGTTTAAAATGATGTAGGTTATTTAAGTAACATACTCGTACTATGTTGAACACTGTGCTAAAAGTTTGGTATGAATCGACGTGGAATATGTCATTCTTATTATTATAATATATGATATATTATATTAAATTGGTATTTAAAAAAAAAATGGTTGTATTGAAAATCCCAAGAAGGGTTGGCGTCAGGCAGGCGGCCGGTCGTAAAACTATAGCCAAAACCAGTTGCGGTATGGACTACAGAAGAGTCCAGGATATATGGAAGAGTAGCACATACTGTGTCAACTACGCAAGTGGGATAAAGGGCAGGGAGATAATGACGGTGGTATTGAAAATAAGCAGAAGTAAAAAGACAATTTTTATGTATAATGAAATTAACATAATTTCGCTCTCGGTCGGGTAGTGTAGGTCACAGTGCGGGTATTTAACGAAGTGTTAGTAAATATGTATGGGTCTCTTGATAAAAATTAGACATAAATTGCTAAAACAACAAAAAAAATTGATCCGGTCGCTACTAACTTGAAGATTCAAAGGGTCATCCGTTTGGTTAATCTGAAAATTGCTTGAACATTTCAGCCACCTTGGCCATAAGGAAGATATGTAAAAACGTCAATTTTTTATATATACAAATTGTAATATGTAAAAATTTCCCTGTTCAATGGTTATAGACCAATAAATCTATACGTCAAACACGGACACGTCGCGACAGTTCCTAACCCAGTAAATTCATTTACATATACCCACGAATATGTCAAGTGATCTCTGTAACATATCACATTCTCAAAATTATATTCTACAGTGTAGAGTATTTTTTAAATTAAGAAAATTCATTTTTTTTTTGTCTGAATAAGAATGGTTTTGCTATATATTTATTTTATACTAAATATGTAACATTTGTAATATATCAACGTGTTTACTAATATATAGTTTACAATTCATTTGTTTTTGACTTTGAATCGTTTAACCTTTATTATTTGTGTAAACATTAGTCCTAAGTGCGCGATAAACTCAGTAACTCAACACGATGCGATGCGACGCGAAAATATCAAGCAGTCGTTGTACGTATGTATTAGTGTCACGCATTACGCATCGGTCGCATTATGTCGTATGGTACTGCGCCGCGTGGCGTCGTGTTTGTCGCTTACCTAGGAAAACTGGTAATACATTACCATGTCAATACATAATGCGTGACATTTTGTCATGACCATTTATAAGTTAAATTCTATATTTATCCGTTCTGTTGTATTTGATAGCACAATTTTAAAACACAAAAGGTTTTACATGAAAGTGTGAGTAAAGAACGAAACGTGTTGTTCTTTTGTTGTAACGCGTTCGCTTTTATTATTCAGACGTTGACGTCAGTTGGGGTAGGTCAGTGGGACAGTCACGGAAGTAAGCTAACGCGTTTCCCGTGGCCCCGCCGTAACGCGTCAGAGGGCAGTCTGGTTTTAGTGGGTATT
>DWLR01005945.1:0-10482 GCA_018246295.1 Papilio alexanor hazarajatica
AAAAAAAATAGTTGTAAAACTTACTATAAAACTCCTTTAAGAAAAATTACAAGAATATGCTGACATTTAAAAATTCACTTTACCAAATGAAATTTTAGTGTTATAGTCTCTTGAAAATTGGAAAAAGTCAAAACTCTTGTGAAATTGTCTCGTTGCCACATGAACAATTCAAATGTAATGAAGAATAAATTGGCGACTGCTAATAAGATAATTGGGCAAGCTCTATACCAACGTAAATCAACATCTTAATAGCTTCGTGGGACGGCTCCAACTTTTTAGTATTAAATAAATTTCGTTTGCTATTGAATTTTCATCAAGATTTGTACATTGCAGTGTTTTTTAATAATAAAATCTGTTACAAAACCGCTTAAAAGTTGTGGTTTCTCTAGTTGGAACTGCGGAATTCTAATTTAATAAAACAAAAAAAAAAAACATATATTTTAATTTAGATATCAGTGACAACTTACACAAAACAAATGGTTTTTTAATATTATGTATCCTCTAATTGATTTGACTATATCAATAATGAAAAAAAAATTGTTATACATATACTTGACATAGACTTTTTACGTAAGAAAACTTGTACTGATTTTGAAAGATCCATCTCTATGTCCTCGAGGAACTATGATAAATGATTTCCTTGAGCATAGGTTTTACGTAAATTGGTAAGGATATAATAAGGGTTTAACGCTAATATAATACTTGGGAAATGCCTGATCAGAGACACACGTTAAAGCGTATAAGGAATATTAAGCAGCAGTTGTTAAAAATCTCATAGTTATTTCTAAAAATTGTCAACCCCTGTTTTTTATAAGTACAAAAATCTCGACAGAATTAGCAACATGATTAATTAAGATTTATATAACCTAGAAAGAATAGTAGTATTTTTAAAGTATTCCTGTAGTTTCGACAATCCTTGTTCAATTATTAGTGTATATAAAATTGGTCTTTAAAACAAATTGAGATGATTCAGCGCTCTATACGATGCATGATTCACATCATTGTTTTAGTTTTGTATCGATTTAAGGAGAACGATCAATTACGATTAAATTACAGTTGGAGCAGTAATAGAGGGAATATATCGTCATTGGAACATTTATATACTTATTTAATTGATACAAATGGGCCTCATTGCTGATTGCGTGGGCATGCCAGTTCAACAGAATATTTTAGATTCCTATATATTTTTATTTTATTTTTATATGTTATTATATATAATTATCTACTATAGAAGATTTTTATTTACCATTAAGTTATTCTTATTTAAATTAGGAAGAGCAATTTCTTAAAGACTCTTATAGTTGGATGTCATTTTCAATACAGTTTAGCTTTATTGAAATTTTTGAGGTTTATATAGACACATCATGCATATTCATAGAAAACGAGTTTAGCTTTTGGAAAACCTAAAAAAAATGTTGTGTTGTTTTAAGTCTATCAGAAATATATATAGAAATTAAGAATAAACAGAGGACTAGGGTTCGACATCTTATCTCTCTTATACAACATTATATTTCCTTTACAAAAATGTGAAAATTAAAACATTTAAAATAATGAATACGTGTATAACCGCCAGTTAAAATTTTGAACGTTTCGTATGAAGTATGTCTTAATGTATTATTGCTTAAAATTTAAATGATCTGCTCAATATTTGAATAATAACTGATATGCGGGCGCTTGTGGTACATCCACGTACGCTTTTATTATAATCAAATACATGTAGGTCCGGGCGATAGACGTAATACAAATTGCGTCGCATTGATACCATCAAAATTATTTTGTAAACGCTTCACTGCGTTACACAAATGCGTTTTTTTAGGTCAGCGGGCGATTGGGAAATGATCTGTCCGTGTAGTAAAATATAAATAATTTGGTTGTAACGAAATGAGGGCCATTTAGAAACATGAGGGTAATAAAACTAGTGCGTGCGGTGTAAACTCGGTCGCAGGCCTACGAATGGCGCGTCCAACGTTACGTGAGCCGTAGGCTTTCTTGTATAGCTTCTCAGTTTGTTCATTTCGCGTTAGCCGTATTGACCGAGGAGGATCCCGTAACAATGAGTGGTTATAGCATGGATAATTTTGTCGATATCGGTGGACTAAGCGAAACGTAACTACATATGAAATTAACATTCTGAACGATATATGAGCGTACGTGCGCTGCGGGTAACACTCGTATGTGTACCGTGAGCGTGTTCGTTGCCCACATATTTTGTAGAACAAATTGATGTTCTGATATATAAAAAAAAACTAATTTCTACGAACAAATGTTACGGATAAACTTTCCAATACAACTAATTTAGCTGATCAAGCCAAGGGTCAAGTCGCATTCGAGTCATACTGGACCTCTTTTAAAACTCTTGAGACTTATTTTTTTCGCGGTTCTCTATATAAATTTAAGCCAAGACTAGAACACGAAGTCATATGCGATATTTTTTATTTTGGCACTATAGAAGCAATATGGTTTGTATGTTTTGGGTGGCGTAATTGTTTCAAAATCACACGTATACATATGTTTTGTCACCCTTTCGAATAATATAAGAGGTTTTGTTTCCGTGTTTTCCATATAAATTTTTCATGATTTCTTTTTCTGGTTTTTGCTTCCTGAAACTTAACAACATTACCTACGTCGCAAGAGATATATTTTGCATTTATAGCAATGTATATTTGTTCTCATTGTTACACATCTTTTGTAGATATTCAGCATTAAAATAGTCCCTAAAAAGTCAAACAAATAAGTTTAACTAAATTGTAATTCTGTTTAAAGATTCAATAGAATGGAGTCTTTAATATTAAAGGAAATGTTACGAAATACGACTTCTTGAATAAATTTATGGTCCGAATGAAATTGAAATTAGATCGATATGAATTTCTGCCAAGGAGCCGAGCCACGTTGCAAGCCGCGTGACCGCAACAAATAATATCACGTCATTATTTTATAAATGCATAGACATCATTTTATTATGAATCTGTAAGCGCTACGATAAGAGGCATTACCATAAAAATGTGCGTCCATCGACGGTCGATAACGAGATCTGTTTTCAAATCTCTGCGTATTGAATGCATTAAAAATGAGTTTTCATTCTTTATTCAAATTAACAGAGAGTTTTTTTTTCTTTAAAACAGATTCAGCAAAATTCTATCATGGATATTTTTTTAACGTCTATAATTAACAGTTTATGTTTTGAATGGACGTTTTATTTAATATCTAGTTACTTATTAGTAGCCTCTGATCACTTTACAATCACTTATACAGCAACTGTTTATCATGAACATACCGTCCTTACTTGTTAATTAAATTATTTCTTGATTTCTACAGGCTTGCAACAAAGTAAAGTAAACAAATTCTCACAACTGCATTAATCAAATTAATTGAAGTAAGCTGTAATATTAAATTTGTATATAATTAATTTGGGCAGCTAGTCGTGGCCTGTATAAATCTTCCTGAAGTCATAGATCATTGCGTGCGCATTCTGCTGCTAATTAATTTAACGCTTTCTTTTTCATAGCCAACAAAAGGCCGTGAATGAAATTCCAAAAAGCATAAATGAACGTGTAGTGTATAAGTTATCGCGATGCTCATTAAATACATTCCTGACACGGCCTCATAAGCGCCCTGCAGAGCCAGTAGACGTCGTCCGCTGATATCTACAGTATGCTCCTAAACACTCATGTCTATTTCAATTATTTAGTTTTCAAATTACTATTATAACTTAACATAAAATATCACATTGGTAATTTTATCCAGTAGTTTTTTATCTACATATTCTTCAAAATCACTTTATAATTTCTCTACCTAAATTTTAATAAAGACGATAAGTGTGTGTAAATTATTTCCAAAAGAGTTATGAATATAATATGCATCTGAGGTTAACTTAGACTTATTAATACGGAACATCCTGTAGAAGCAAGTTAATAAGTTGTGTATGACGAGCGGCTAGGGCTGCGTTTGCTGTGTGGCAGACAGATGTCATCTTGTGATATACACGCCACATTGTGTGGTAATTTTACTCGGTCATTTAATTGCCGTTTCACTGTATTCAGACAGCGGTGAGATTAATTTATTAAGACACCCTGAATTGCTAAGTTTTAAAACAATATAATTTATCATCATTAGAGACAAGTCGGGAATCGCTCATGACATCACGACCACTAAAGCAGTTAGTTCTGCTTATGTTAGTATATGACAGATGACAAGTTAATTGGTTTTTTTACCTGCCTTAACCAAACGAAATAAAGATAACTTG
This sequence comes from Papilio alexanor hazarajatica, assembly GCA_018246295.1. Classification (NCBI taxonomy): domain Eukaryota; kingdom Metazoa; phylum Arthropoda; class Insecta; order Lepidoptera; family Papilionidae; genus Papilio; species Papilio alexanor. Next base: position 4,244 of record DWLR01005945.1, read on the forward strand.
TGGTAAGTGATCTATCCCTGAGTACATATTTAGAATTTTACATTTTAGCTCGACATTTTAAAATAATTTGCATTGATGTTTGGGTATAACATCTCCTTTAACGCCTGTAGCACACCGTCGAAAAAGTGAACCGAAACCGAAGCGAAGCGAAGTTTGATATGAAATTGGCATAGATGTGGTTTGTTCTTGTGAACTGTTTAGCAGACAGACTCACTATGCGAAACCGAATCTAATATGGTGCAAACTGCGTTTCTATATGCTTACTATACGCTTCACTTCGGTTCCGATTTGCTTTCACGGCTGTTCTACAGCCGTAGACCTGTATTAGAGTAAGAAAACTAAAAATGTACTTATACTCCTGTGCTTGGCTATTTATGTGCCATCATATGATTTAACACAATGCTGTTATTATAAAGGGTAAACAAGCTTCGTAAGCATCCAGAAATAACAGAGAAAATAGGTTCTATAGAATTTTTGGTTATACTTGTGTTATGATAATTAATCAGCTATCAGTAATCCCCTGCTAAACTTGACTTTTACATTGGGCACTTATTTTACTCGAACTGACAAAAATTTATTCCCTAAATTATGGCTGCTCATATTCCGGCCGCATACAGAATTCCATTCAGATCAGTTGCGCATGTCTCAATTTTATTGAGTAACAAAAACACACATTTCACTTCGTTAACATGATAGAATGTCCAAAAATGTCAACAACCTAGAAGTATCTAGAACTTTAAATCTAATTTATAGAACTTACAAAAACTAAATATTAAAACGTATTCTGTTAAAATTCTGGCATCAAAAAATTACAAAAGTACAGTTCCAAATTTCTTAAACAATATATGTACTACATAATTATATTACTATCTTTACATACATAGTTATTAAATAATGTAATTTTTGTATCGTATACTGAAAGTGTGTATGTAGAAAGTAATTATTAAAAAAGTAATTACTTTATATTGATTAAACGACAAAAATATATATCAAATTGTCCCCTATTTTTGGACCTCGTACTCCTACTTATGGGATTCTTTAAAAAAATGTAAAGATCTTAGATTGAGCGTATTTTACAATGGATGTTTTCTTACACATATGTATTGTTCTTTTCTAGAATGAAATAATTCTCAGTCTTTGCGACATTTAGTAAAAGGTATCCAACATGAGACCTTAGGGGGTGGGCAGCAGTGGACGAGATCACACAGAGCACAATAGGATTGGTTTGCGGAGGCTAGTGTCGTTAGCCACACACACAATAACACTTTTTTTGGAAAAGTCACATGGAAAAGAAAATAGTAAATGAATATTTATATTATTTAGTAAGTAGTAATTTCACTATTTTTTTATTTAACTCTTATTTACAATACTGAGAGGCTTTCGTATCGAGTTATACAATAAGTTTAAATCGAACAAAAAATCCGATATATTCAAGACTGTCACAGTGCATTTAAATGGTGCCTTAGTTTAAATTATGTTTAATAAGGTACAAATAATTTTTCATATGTTTCAGTTTTATTACAGTTTTATAAATTTTACATTACTGGATTACTAATAATTTTAATCTGTTAAAATTACACTATAATTAGTAATAAAGAGTAGAAGGCATATCAAAAAGATATAGTTTATTCTCAATGGTTTTTGTGTTGACTGTTTAAAATTCAAACAGTGGTCGGTGTGAGTTATCCTACTGTCATATTTAGTCTTCCAATCTTCGTGTTAGCTAGGTATTAATATTAAAAGAGGTCGGCTTATACATTTTTAATGCGCTTCTTGTCAAGCATTGCAACATTATCCATTCACCTTATAAACAAGACTGGCTTCTGTTTTGAGGTAACAAATTGTGGGTATTTATGTAACACGACACTTGCAAACAAAATTAAATTCTAATAGTATACATACATAGAAGATATTTTCGGCATGCAAATTAGCGAGTAGCAAATGTTATTTTATGTGAACGATTGTGAACTCTTCTGATTATTTCGGATGTTATCGTATTCGTCAGTAATCAACAATCGGAAGAGTTACAGATCCCAATATTTGTTCGAGGAAGAGAGTTAAAAACTTGAAGAAGTTCAGCACAAACGACTTCTTTTAAAAGATATATATCATTGACAAATGGGCAAAGGGCGCACTAATGGTGGCCTCCAAGAGAACGCGACAAAATACAAATAAATACGGCAAAAAGAGAATTCGGAAAATTGCCTTAAACGTACACATACAGAAAATTGTGCAGCCGTGATGACGTAATTACAATAATTTTGATAATAATCTACAATTGATCTTAATTTCAGCAAGAGATCTAATATCTTAGTCTGTAAACTGTAGAGGAAGTTGAACTGAAAGAATCTGAAAAGTGACAACAACAAAAAAAAAACTCGCGAATGTCATAAATTACGAGATAAAATTAAGTGGCGTCCGACAAACGTCGTTTCAAATATGAAATGAGTTAAATCGCAGTTAACAGCATAATGCCTGCTTTTAGATTTTTTTGTTTGACACGTTACTGCTTCGGCATTTCCTGCTCCCGCACGGCTCAACTTTATAACTTCAATATGAAGCCTAATTTGTCTTAATTTAAAGTCGATAATAGCTAACTGTATGATGACTTATATGGCTTCAGTATATTGGTGATTAATTGTGATATAAAGACCTTTATATTTCTGTTGTACTTCTCTAACACGTCATTTTAAAAATGCGTAAGTAAATGTTACCATAAGGTTGACATTAAGTGTTATTTTCATAAACATTTTGAGGGCGTTAAGAATATTAAAAACAGTTGTTACTAACATATTCATAAGAAGAAGATGTCCGCATGCAGAGATCGAATAGCTAGTGAGATCGAAATAGTGCATTCATGATTTAAGGTTCAAGAACAGTTCGAGGAAATGTCCAATTAGCCAATGCATAGACAACGTAATGCGATAATTCCGCGAGCTCAATTGATTTCACGTCCATAGATAAAACAGCTGGATGTTGTCTAACGGCCGCGTTATCAGATGGACACGTCGCCGTCGCCACACGCCGCCCACCATGTGGGAAGTCGACCAGCGCCCGTCGAGAAATTTTCAATCGCTGCGACCGGCTTATTTCATTATGTTTAATTTCATTGCCGTCAAATCCTAAACGATCTCGTGTGGATAATTTGTATGCCTTTTTCGTATTATGAAATAAATTAAGGGACATAAAACAAAGGCGTCGTGGACTTATACGACCGAATAATCCGTATTTACAATGGAGAAACATTCAATTATGCTAATTTTAATGACTATTTACCGAGTGTATTGACTAAAAAGATAAACAAATGTCGGGCTCAAGCTTCATATTTTACAACAATAAAAAACGTATTTGGAGCAATATGTGCATAAATGACAATATTTATCCGCCGGCGCTCGCGAGGCAGAGGCTCGATTTATACTCGGCGCTCGGGAACGGCTTCGCGCACAGCGGTATACCCCGCCGTATAACGTCCAGCGTCGTAATCGGCAATTAATTCTCTTAGTTTCAATAATACATATACTATACAGATGAAATCATATAATTTTAGTCGACATACAGCCTCTAATAAAGTGTGTTTTGCTTAATACAGCTGTGTTCGTCGGGAATTCCTCTTTGTCTTGGATATAAATATGTAAAAGTCGTTTAAAGAATTATTGTCTCAAAATAATCTACATTATGCGAATACGTGAGCGTGTTGTAGACCCAGTTAACGGATCAAACGATGGCGTTAGGATTTAGAGGCACACTCGTATGTGAAAGTGTACACGCGGCGGACCACGGCTAAGTATTTATGTGTCATTAATGCAGGCTTGTTAATAACGACACATCACGTCCTCGGTTCACAAGCCGTCAGGAGCGAGCCACACATTTATATTCCGTCAGGTTTGTTGTGGCGTTTAGATTTGGATTATGTTCGGTCATTGTCATTCAACATGTTACGCTAGCATCAATTGGGAAGCAATATGAAACACTTTATAAATTGATATTGATATGTAGTTTACATTGTCGAGGGCGTGTATGATGGCGAGGTAGTCAGTATCCTGTTCTAACAGAAAAGTAAGGAAAAAGAATGCAAATGAGGAATGTTACAAAAAATATTTCACATCCGTGTCAGTCTTACATAACGTAGACATATATTCATTATGTAAGATCCCGGTTTCTTATTCCCCGGCTTTTTACATCGTCTAAAAATTTGTAAAGTAAGTCAAACTTCTTATACAGTTACCTGCATACTATGCATGTAAATGTTAACAACATAATCATCATCTCCCTGCCCTTTTCCCAATTGCGTAGAGTCGGCACAGTATGTACTACTCTTCCATATATCCTGGACTCTATTGTGGGTCAAACTGTTACTAGTTTTGGCTATAGTTTTGCGGCTGGCTCTCCTCGGGAATATACTTATATTAGGTATTTAATATGACATTATGAAATAGCACAAAGCAATACGCCCCAATTGAATTGGTGGGATTGATTCTTCCAGTTGGGTTCTGCTGTAGCTTGCGCTCGAATTTCTGGTACCAGGTGTGTAGGGTGCTGAGGGGGTGTAGAACACGCCGACCGTCAGCGTCATCTGGTTCTGCGTCACCGAGAACGACTCCACTAAGTTCACTAGGTTCACCGACGTTTCTACAGCACAGAAGATGTAAACTCGTGTTCAGTGGTTATACCAACCAGTGAGTAGTTGCAGATCTGCTGCTAACCAAATGGACCACCGATTATTTTTCCGTAGATGACTTATGTAGAATATCATTATCAAATAAAAGATATTTATAAAATTAAATGAAATTCATTTAAACATACATGACGACATAGACATGTTAATGTTAAACGTCAATTTTTTTTAACAACATAATCATGTTAATATAAAAAATTACCAAATATTTCTTCATATTGACACAAGGTAATAGTCTTTTTCAGCAGGAAAACTACAAAGCGTATTGTACGTACTTCGGTCGCCATTCACTGCGACGATTAAATATTAATCTCGGCTCGACAAAATATAAAACGACACGAGAGCATGCGGACTGATGACAAATTATTACAATGCCAGTACACCTGCTCTTCTTTTGATCCGACGTTTCTCTCATTTATGACATTAATCGAGCAGAATGTTCTCATATTAACAGTTTTGTCTGTGACAAAGCGCCGCGCCCAGACAATGCAAGTGTACCTCACCATATTTTTTTTGTATTGCATTTATTCCCTTTCATCTCATTTAATTTTAGATCAAACTATAGTTCTTACATTGAGTTCACGTCATTATTGTCTCTGTTAAATAGAAAGCATCGTTTCGATCGGCTGTAAGTAGTAGTTAAGTTAAAGAGAATATTACTTTAAGATAGAAGGTGTAGGTTACATTTTGATTTGGCGCCACGTGTGAAGTACGGCTTTCGAGGTGTTTGATGTGGAGCAGATAAATAATAAGCGGCATCGCTTACGGGACGTCAGTGGGTAGATGTCGCGAGCCGTCTATGACGGAGTCGCGGCCCGATTGTGCGGGTGTGCGGCGGGTTTTGTCTAGCCGCGTGCATTAATCTCTGCGCTTGAGATGAAGCGATTTTCATTTGTCATCTCGTCTATTGATTAACCCTTAAGTAATCGTCGTATTTCTTTTGTAATATGCTTCAAATTGGACAAAAAATTAGAACTATGCGCGAACACGAAAGGCTATGGACAATGGTACGGATAGTGAATAAGAGATATTAAAACTTTTCGATGAGTTTGGTAAAATTTACTCATTCGTCACGTCCCATCTATCCTTAGCTGTAACATTAAACAAAATAAAAGAGTATTGGGTTAGGACACAAAACGCTCTTGTATTATTATCTATTATATATTATAAATATTGATCGAAACGATGACAACAAGTAATTAATAAAAAAATCACATGACTGTATTCTTATGGTACTTCGGGAAAAATACGAATTGAATGACACATAGTCAAAATCGGTCAAGCCGTTTGGGCTCCCTGTGATCACAATGGAACAGACATACGTACATGCATAAATACATTAGTTTTAACAATAACAATGACAGTGTTTCATCAATTTTAAGCTCATCGACATTGTCGTCGCCGGCGCTCACAGTAACGCGCCCCCTGCGCCCTCCGCCCCTCGAGCCGCGAGCTACGGGCTCTGGCTCGCACTGACCACCAAAATAAATACAGGGTGGGCCAAGAATTCGTTAACATTTAAATGTAACTTACCGCGCAAACTATTGCCGCGCGGGGCGCGGGC
>DWLR01005946.1:0-10479 GCA_018246295.1 Papilio alexanor hazarajatica
GCGAGCCGTGCGCACGCGATACCCGCGCCTCGCGCCCGCCCTGGCCCGCGCCTGCGACACCGCCACGGTATGCAAGTTGACAAAAGTCTACTGTACCATCAGAAATATAAATACATACACACATACACACATACAGACACGCACACGAGCGTGCTTTCGTAACTTTTACCCTTTTCATATGTTCTAGGACATATGTTCATAAAATGTTTTAATTAGTTAGTTGTTTTGATTAGTATATATTTGCGCGTTTTGTATACGATTAAAATATATTGATTCGTACAGTCGGTTTCAGCTATAATTACTCAAAGTTGACATGACTTGTCACACTTTACATCCATCTTTTCGTGTTGTGCTGTCAGTTGTGGCAAGTGGAGGGGCACGTGGGCAGCGTGGGCTTCATCTCGTCGATGACGCAGCCCTTCTGCTCCTCCTGCAACCGTCTGCGACTCACCGCTGATGGGAATCTCAAGGTAGGGTATCATTGAGTCATTCGTCATTGTATTATTTCTCATCAACATGTCGATTTTATCCGCGACGATGGACGAAGATGGAAGAGTGACAAAACGTAGCATTATATCTTTAAGGCCTTTTCCTTTAAATATCTAACATTAAACTAATTAAAATGACGGCTTAAATCACTTGTGATGTGAGCTTGAATTCAGCCCGTTAATCGCTAACACTCGCCCTAATGAAGGAGCCCCTACGGGTCTGAAACTAGTCGGTACATACACCGGACCACGAGTAAGTTAAGCCGTCGTTTTAATTAGTTTATTAAAAAATGTCTCACGAAAGTTTCAATAATTTAATCAACTAATATTAACAGTAAATTTGATAGTACCATGAGGTAGCGGATTGCCGCTAATAAAAAAAAAGGTTTGTCCGATTAAAGACCACTGCCTCATCTGCGTATGTGTACGAAATTAGCTTCTAAAAAAATTAATCCGATTTTTTCTATTTCTACAACTATATGTCAAGTGTCCGGGAATATAACAAGGGACGTCTGTTTATTGATGATGTTGATGTTGGTATGTATTGTGAGGGCAGGTGTGTCTGTTCGGCGCGGCGGAGGTGTCGCTGCTCCAGGCGCTGCGGGCGGGCGCCTCGGACGCCGCGCTCGGCGCGCTCGTCCGGGCCGCGCTGCGCAACAAGAAGCCGCAGCACGCCGGTAAACTTTTGTCTACAACTTGTCATACTATAATCACCACACAGACGCTGTTAGATTATGCTTCCACCTCTAAAATATGGATATTACTGCTAGACAAGGAGAACGATTGAGGCCGAAGATAAATAGACGGTCTAGGCCATGGCAGCAAGTGCCTAGGAAAGCTCTAAGCGTGACATTCACATAAACAAACCATACTTTAGCAATTACTTGTAATGCTTAGCAAAGACTACTTATCTCGGCCTAAGGTACAAAATTAAACTAAATTCAATATGAATAAGTCAACAGATCTTTGTGCACATATAAATAAGCGCGAAATTTCGGAAAACAAATCAAAGCTAGTACATGCAAACAAGTCCGCTATTTTGAACTGAAATGTTAGTACTGCCGAATATTTATCTTCATTTAATTAAATAAAAACCAGATCGGTTAGGTATAGTTTAATGTAAAATAGTTTGGTTTGTTTAAATAAAAAATCGATTTGAATTTTTGGGTAATGGTAAAGGAAAGCACTAACAGTTTAAAATGACGGAATTTTTCATTTATTGTTTTTAATGTCGTGCTTACTGTGTGAATCTATGATTTCATTTTATTTTATTTTATCTCAAAAAATAATAATGATCGAAAATTTTTACTTTGATATAAACAGAAATAGAGCCATTTTTTGTCATTGTAAAATTTATGGTGAAAAGTTCTGTTGATATGGAATTTTACCATTTGCCATCATCATCGCCTCCGCTATCCGCCGCATCACTTACCATGCAAAATAACTCCACTTTGTTTCTTATTCATCATCATTTAGGTCATCAATGTAACCAACCTAACCGAAACCCTTCGCCGTGCTTAGTTATACTGGTTCCTTTCAGCCATTCCACTTAGATCCATCGTATCGAGCCACCTCTCAAGGGCCATGCTGCACTGGGAATCTACAAGAGCACCAGCAAAATACCGCTTCCTTTCACTAACTCGTAAGAACATAAATTGATCTATTGGTATTCGTTTCTTTACTTCAATTTCAATAAATAATTAAAAAAAAATCCCCGTTTTTCTACTATCTCATTATTTATTTTTTTCAATATTTTCGATAACTTTTTTTCAGTTAATTGTATTTCATAGGAATTGCTTGTTATTAAACTTTTTTCCGTTTGCGTTTCGACAAAATTTACCACTTTTTTCAAAGACTTTAACGTTTTCTTTACAAAGACACGACAGTTCCTGATAAATATATAGCTGTAGAAAAATCATTTTTTTTTTATATTATTCTCGTCTTCAAAAATGTGTCAAGGTTCACCCATTTCCATATGAGCACTTTATGGAGAATCATACTGTATAGCGATCATCACCATTAGTCGCCTTTAATATTAAATACACATAAGCTCGATGGGAAGCTGATGTCTGTTTGTATAAAATATCCATTCCAATCCCATCTTGTATAAAATAAAAAGTGTGACAACTTTTTTATCTATTGGTGAAACGGAGAACTTTTTTAATTTATGGGTGACACGGAGAACTTCTTTATTGGCTAATTTATCTAACATTCTTGTCATTATGTGATAGTAATTACAAAAATTAGTAGCATGGGAAAATTGTAATATTATATACTTAATCGTTACTTTCATTCAAACAAATAAAAATTATTGAAGTTATATTAACCCAAATTTTTAGCGCTGTGCGAAATTTAAAGCTATCCAAATAATGTAAATATGATCTTAGTATCACTTATAAACACGTGAAAATTATTGGCTTATTTTTTTTTGTGTATTGATAATGTTTATTTTCACCATTCTCGCCATCTCACTTAAATGTAGAAAGCTTATCAGCAAAGTAGTTGAGTACTTAGTTAAGTAAAGGTAACCTTATAACTTAGATGTAGAAGCAACTAATTTTAAGTCGTTCACTTTAAAATGTTGATAGAATTATTAAGCTCTATACGGAATATTCACCGATGTTATTAATAATATGCAGTAGTTTGCTCAGGAATTGTAATGGCTCCTTTGATCGAAAGCCAATGTAAGAACTAATTCTTTCATTCGCCCAGATTAATAAGTCGTTTCTGTCGTTTTTGAAACCGATGATTATTTTTACTTAAAAAGTGTATTTAAAATTCGTATGTCACTAAATATAAATCATTCAAAGTCAAACTGCAGCGCCTGCTCATTGCGACGCTTCCTTACGAGGCCTCTACCTTCATATATTTTGTAGGCATGCAGAATCTCGCGCGTATGGAGAACCGTCCAATGATACTGATAGGAGGCTAGTGGGGAGGGTCGGCGAGGCGGTGACGGCGCTGCGCCTCTTAGATGTGGAACGTTACAGCGCGCCTGCCGCGGCCCCGCCCCGGCCGCCGCCCCGCGCCGCTGCTGCGGGTCGCCGCGCGCGGGTACTGCACGGCGGCGGACGGTCGCCTGACGCACCTGGATGCCGAGGGCCGCGCGCGCATGGTGGACGTCGGCGGCAAGAGCGTGACGGCGCGCGCCGCCGAGGCAGAGTGCTTCCTGCGCGTGTCGGCGCGCCTGCTGCGCCTGCTGCGGGACGCCAGCCTTCCCAAGGGCGACGCGCTGACGGTGGCACAGGTGGCGGGCGCGCTGGCTGCGAAGCGCACTGCGGACCTCATCCCCATGTGCCACCCGCTGGCGCTGGACTACGCGCGCGTGCGCATCACGCTGCCGCGCGGCGAGTGCGCGCACGGCGGGCTAGTGCGCGTGACGTGTGCGGCCGCCGCCACCGCGCGCACCGGCGTCGAGATGGAGGCACTGACGGGGGCGGCGCTGGCAGCGCTCGCGCTCTACGACATGTGCAAGTCCGTGGACCGGCACATGAGCGTGACGGAGCTGCGCGTCGTCAGCAAGTCGGGCGGCGCGCACGACTTCGCGCAGGCGGCGGCGCGCGAGCCGGCGCCCGCCGTGCGCGCGCACGACACGTCGCCCATAGCGCCCAACGAGACCTACGCGCCCACCGACCTCATGCACTTCTAGCGTCCTACCCGAACCTATTTATCGCTTATTCTTTTGTTCCAGAGGCTTTGAAATTTTGACCAATATGTTGTGTAATTCCATTATTATTGATATTTTTGTAAAGAATTTATTGAATATGTGTTAAGAAAGTCATAATATTATTAATTTTGTTTAGTGCATATATTTTGTATGATTGTAGTTGTAATTTCTCATATTGTAATTTACAATTTGCCAGTTACGGCAGCTCTTGGTGCTAATATAATACATATTATATTTCCTTGCTAGCTTCATATTTGTGATATCTGCAGTTAAAAATTATTATGAAGTAATATTATGATGATTTCTATGCAATTATATACAGTTCATGTATAGAAATCTAGTATTTATAATTCTGATTAGTGCCTATTTGAGTTTTTATAAACCTCTTGCTGACCGTCTCCTTAATAGTTACGGGTCATTCTGTCCTAATGAAATCGGCAACAAAATAGTAAAAACAGCCTAACTTATAGTCTAAATAAATCCTTCACTCTGGTACTGGTAACAATAATGCATATTCTTTTAGATTTCATGGGTTGTGTTTTCGAAGTACATAATTGCTGATAGTAATTAACACTACCTGTGGGTGATGTGTTAAAGATTGCTATGACTTTGGTAGAGTCCGCAAACATCTGTTGCACGAATGGCACACTCGAACGGTGAAATGCCACAACCTCACAGAAGACAGGCGTAAAGTAAAAGTATTCTGCATTTAGTCTGAGTAGTGAGGTGTCGGAGGCCTAATTTTAGTCCTCTCCCTTTCCATCCTTTCTAATATGAAAAGGGAGGGAAGGGAAACAGGATTTGACAGGGAAGGATGGATACAGATGTAAATGTCCATTTTTCTCTGCATCGCAACGCATCTGCAACTCGCAAATGCTTGTTGCAGATCATAGGCAGCAGTCACTTAGGTGACCGCTTGCTCATCTGCCACCAGTTTTACCATACACTGACAAATGTATGTGATTTTGTATTAAAGTGTATGCATCACTTTCTCATATCTATTTTTTTGCTATCTTATGAATTGAATGATTATTGAATTTAGCCTATGGCAATGTTGAAATCCCCGGGAAACAGGAAGAAATTGGAGGTAAGAATCTATTTTGGTATGGGGTACATAAATTTTCGAAGCGCCGTTAACCTAATGGTTTACTGTATAAATTATGCACTACCGATCATAAGGTCGTGGGTTCGAATCCCGCTCGCAATTTGACTATACTCGCTTCGCATATTTTAGCACAAGCATTTAAGCTTAGTTGAAATGGTAATATAAAATTTAAAAAAATTAAGATTTAACAAAGACAAATTTATAAGTTACAGCTCATTTTTGTTTCAAACTATCTCGAATTTAATATATATTTATATATCATTATTTCCTTTAAGTTTAATGTTAAAAAAATTGTAGCCTTGTTTTATTGTAATATTTTTATAGCTTTATTAATGTTTTTGTTGTAACTATAAGTTAAAATTTATAAGCTTGGTTATGGTAATAAGTTTTTTTTTTTAAATAAGCAAGCATATATTATGATCATTACAAAAATGTGTCCAAGTTGATACAAATCTGACAACATAAATACTATACCATTTGATATTGTGCCATGTACCTCTATATATATAGAAGCAAAACATATTAATTAGCTATTGTAGTTTAAGTATTTTTTATGGAAATAGTTGCTAAATAGGCAAGTGGTTCTCCTCATCCTAAATAACCACCTCTACCCATAGATATGCACAAACTTAAGTAATAAAAATGACAAGAGTATTGAATGCTTCCAATACAATCGGTTTAGAAGTAATTAATTTTGATATGTGGTACATGTATTTCCTGACAACATATATTTATTTTTTATATACTTGGTCATAATAAATGCTTGAAAACATTAATTTTATAATTACATTATTACTAAGGGAATAAGAAATTTGTATTTTGCTAATAAAAAAATAATGAAAATGTTAGTTTTTTTATTTTATTTTATCACATGTTTACTAAAGCAGCTTTTGGTAAAAACCATATATACAATAGTTCCTAGCAAAAAACAAAAAAGCATTGGAAGTGTAATGAACTGATTATTTTTCTCATTTATTTGATAACTTTATTAATAATATATTAAAAATTAAATTTGTTCATTTATTACATTAAAAGTATTCATACATATTAGAAATTCTACTCTTATTTTTTTATGATCAAATCCTAGCCACCCATACCAGGCATCCTAAATAAAACTGAGAAATTGTAACTACTTTTTATTAAACATCAACATCCAGTTCTGTATTTTGCTTAACATCACAAGCATTTTAAAACTTATGAACAACAATTTAATGTAAACTGGAGCTAGACTGTTAAGTTGAAATAATAGAGATGAAAATAATTTGAAGTCAGAGGTTCAATAATTTTGTTAAACAGAATTCATTTTCAAATATTCAAAATTTTCATGACAGTAATATTAAGTGCTGGGCGTTTTAAAAATCAACAAATTACCAAGAAAACTGTTTTATTATAGAGTTTACACAGGACATTAGACTTATGCTAATTGTGCCACAGAGGGATTTTTTTAGTTGTTAGTACTAAATACAACTGTAATGTTGAAAAATTATTAAAACAGGTTTAATAGTTATATATTACCCATTACACAGAAACAAATCTTTATATTATAATTGTATTAATATTTTATTTAATAATGGTTATAACATGGTGGTTGCAATGGTTGATGTGAATATTATACTTTTTATTTTTAAATTGTAATTTTTCATTGCAAACTACACAAATTTATATGCCTTACGGGTACAATAAATAATTACAGGCATAATCAAGATGCATTTGACGCACAAGTTCATTATAAAAGCTATCTTAAAGTGATATTCAGTATTGGTATAAAGCTAAAATAATCATTCACTTGCAACTAGAACATTGGACTTGGTAGCTTGCTCCGGCGCGCTATCGGGCGCCCGGTGACCCCGATGTACTCGAATATCGTGAGTCTCGATGTATTCATTGATTTCCCTTCCTTTACGGGCCAATTGCTCGTTCAATGCCTCAATTGCCTGCGGCAGACGCTCTCTATTGTATTCGAGTACGGGCAGTACATCACCCACGGTTTTCTCAATTAGCACTCCACCGGCCATACGGAAACATTTTCGGGACTTTTCAACCCCTTGTAGAGTTTCTATAACAATCCTGTGAAGAAACATCATAATTAAATGATATTTTTGTGATATTATATAGGAAAACGATTGATACACTTACTTGTGCTCATTCAAATCCATCTCTAATTCAGAAATTTTATTCGCTAATTGCCTTTGTTCATTACGCAAAGTTTGAAAAGCATTAAAGATTTCGTCGGCATTTTTTCCTTTGCCTTTATTAATATTACTTTTTGCCATTTTATTATTATCCTACGAACTTTATAGGTTATATTTAATATATAAAAAAATCAAAGTTTAGACGTAGCATTAACTACAAATTAAAAACCCAAAATATTTTATTTATAATCTAGTCAATTCTAAAACACACTTATTGCGAAATTATTGAAATTATAAAACAAAAACTCCACAGGTGAAAATAGTCAAAGAATATGATTGTGGGATGATTGAGATTCGCAATCCAATTCGAAAAATAGAATGAGATGAAACTCCCACACATTTACATAAACGCATATGCCAAATCAAAATGATGCCGATCTACAAAATGTGTGCAATTATATCCTATACATATTTTATAATTTAAGTATAAAACAGGTGATGCTAATCTACTGTATCGATCGAATCAAACTTAATGACGGTTCTGAGTTTAGCTGCAAGTGCAAGTGCGCGCATGTAGTCAAGTAGGAAATAATTTAACTCTGTTAGACTTAATATTTTTTTATAGTACCGAAAGTGTTAATAAAATTAACACTTTCGGTAAAATATAAAATGGGTCACTTCGGTGAAATTACGATTTCTTCCTCATTTTCCATTTTCATAAATTGCATAATTTAAGCAAAATTTTTCTGACTTTTTTACGTAGACCATTGTATGAACCGCAAAGGATTTCGTAAACAAATATTCAAACGTCTAAAACTTAACTAAAATAACAAACATATAAAATAACCAGGCATTGCAAATGTTAACATTATTAAAATTTAACTGATAATATTAAATCAAAAGTTAACGAATAAGCTAATCAAAATATTTGTGCTCGACTGTACATAGACAGGAATGTACCACCCGTGAGACAACTGCGGGTGCAGGAAAGCGTGCGAGAGGTGTGCCCTGCACCTTAGCGTCCTGCTGATCCCTAAAATTGTGTTCCGCGCATCGACTCACCAATCCGTTATAAAGTTTGAATCGCGTGATCAATCGTGATCGTTTGAATCGCGCGATCGTATCGTGAAACTAATATCAAGTAAAAATTTTTACCTACGAGGTAAAAACTTTTACTTGATATTAGGTGAAAAGAATACGATCCTGATTTTAGTTTTGGAACGTTATATAATTTTTTACGACAATTTATATTTTAGTTAAATTACATTTAGGATAATTATAGAAATAAAAAGACTTTTCCGGTAATGTATTTGTTTCGACTGACTGATAGATTGTGATTGGGAAGATGATTTCAAGAACTTTTGTCATGTTGACAGCCAAATGTCATCTGAAAATTTTTGTTTACACTTTCACGTAAATTTTATGTTTTGTATTTTGAAGTTGTTTACCTAAAGGATTAAATACAATAAAGTTACAGTACCTTTTTTTATAAAGGTGATTAATTTTTATTAAAAACAATGAAGTTGGAAGAACCGGCATTGTTTCGTGAATTGGAAAGCAGGGAGGTGGCAGGGGCGGATATGGTCGGTCCTGAGGAGCGACGGCAGCGGCTAAGCGTGGTTACAGGAAAGGGTGGCGATGAGGGGACGTTGCAGCTCAGTGAAGGTGGCGCTCAGCTGCGGTCTTGGCCACTGAACTCTGTGCGCTTGGTGGCTGATTTACCAGTGAGTGCCATTTACATGCAGATTACACTTTTGAATTTTGGGGCGGGTTTTGTGGAGAGGGAAAATAATAGGGGGAAGAGGAGAGTTCCCTCTTTCCATGACACCATTTCCATTGAAGGAAAATGCACTGTTCCTGGGAAAATTTAAAAAGAAATTTCATTTATATAATAAAAATAACACCTGTATTTCTAACGTTTTAGAGCCGGTTTAGTATTCATCTCTCATCTTTTGTTTATTTTAATTTACAGATAACAGATAAATTCAGTTCTTTTTATAGAGGCAAGTGTTGATGATTGATCAGCATCACTCAGACTCCAGACATGTAGGAAAAAAAGGGAGGGGAAGATGATTACACTTCAAGCATCTCATTCATTTTCTATGAGATTAAGTGATATTTATTCTAATTTTATATCCTATTGATTGGCAATATATGAGCTTTATGCATGTGTTACAAATGTTCCTAGCATGTTGTTGTGTAGTTGTTGATACCTCAAAGCAACAATATTTTAATTCGCCTAGTTTTTCCACATTCTAAATCAATTATGTAAATTATTCCTTTGGTGTACAGTGGTAGCGCCGGCAACAACATCTGTTGTATGAATCTGCCAGCTTGACCTGTCATAAAATACCACAATCTTACAGAACACAGGTGATAAGTAGAAGTATTCTGCATTTTGCCTGATGAATTATGAGTGAAATAAGGAAAGGAAGGGCAGGATAAGAGTATTTGGCAGGAGAGGGGATAGATAGGAAAAGGAAGTTTTTTCCTCTCTTTTGTCCTTTAAAGTTGGCAATACATCTGCAACTTGATTGTGGTTACTTGATATTGAGTGAACCACTTGCTCCATTGTTATCTTCTTATATAAAAACAAAAATAACAGCCATAGAGATGCTATGTTGCTCTATATATGCATGTCTTATAAACCCAACTTTGGGGCTCTTGTATGATTCCTTACTTATCTATAAGATATCAAGTTCTACTTACACATTTTCAGGATGGCACTTTAAGTATAGAGGTGGGTATGGAGATTCTGACATGGCGTTGCACTGAGGAGACAGCGTGTCACTCTCTAGCCCGGGCGTTAAACAATGCGCCGCTGGGCGAGGCAGCGTTAGCGGCGTTGTTGGATGATGAGGCGGCGGATGAAGCAGATGCGGAACAGTGGGTACACCGGCTGGGCGAACGCCTGGCAAGGCTTGACGCACTTAATGTGGCCGGCATGCTTGCGGCGGCTACAGAGGGTGGTGGAGCAAGACTTGCTGAAAGACTTGAGGTTTGTTTGGTGGAATAGATTTATAATAGAGTGATAACTACTCACTCTATTATAAATCTGTGAATAAAATAAGAATAAATATTATAAGT
>DWLR01005947.1:0-10478 GCA_018246295.1 Papilio alexanor hazarajatica
AACTAGAGGGCGACGAATAATATTTATTTTGAAAGGCTTATAACAAATTTACTTCCATAACAATTATATGCCTCCTACGTTCCTTTTAGTTTTGTTATGTAATATTATAAAAATCGTTAGTTTGTACTTGATTTCACTAGTGTCACCATAAAGTGACAGCAAATTGTAAACTTAACGAATCATTCGAATTTTGACGTGTCCTGTCAAATGCAACAAATAGATTTTTTTCTTTGATCATCTTCATCGTGTCCTATCTAACAAACCTAACTTACCAATCAAACTTATAGTCGCTTCAGTCTTGTCAGAATGGTCGTGATTATCATGATCGGGTGGATTGATCGAACTTTAACAAAATATTAGTCACAGAATAGGTATATTTCTATATAGGTGCTTAGATACTGTAATGCACGTATTTCTATGTGCCGACATTAGTTCACAATTTGGCGATTTGACTTGAGAATTGTTAATGATTAGTTCATTGTAAAATGTTCCGTCAGTTTATAATATCACCACTGAGATTATACATTAACAAAGCTCACAATATGACATCAATTGTAGAACTAAATGTGTGTGTATGGATGTGAAGTCAGAGTAGGTACATCCCCCATCGGCCGCACACAGAACGATCTCGATAAAGATATAAAGTGAGCTTTTAATTAAAGTACATCGTATGCATCGATTAGTTCCACATAAAAAGTACATATAAGTAGTGCTCTCAGACCGAGGACTGACTTTATCTTCGCCTTATCCTCCGACCATCTCAGTTTTATAGGTGATATATTTTATAACGTTTAATTATTTCATTCTCAATTAACGAACAATCAAAACGTTTCCTCCTTTAACTCGATGTTTTAGTAGGTAGATAATGCTTGATTTCGCCCTCTGTACAATGAAAAAATATTTGAGCCGCTGGAAACCTTGGCACTTCGTAATTTAGTTCAGGTTAATGCCTCGAATTCATTCTTAGAATGATTATTTTTTTGTAGAACGTATCGTAACTACTTTTTAAAACATCATCTTTAAATTGTTAAAGTAAATACTGAGCGTTTTTTTAATGTACCAAGTGGATACAATAATGACTCACTTGCTAACCTCATAATATTGGACAGCTCAAACAATATCAACAAGTTTACGTTAAGTTTACTCTAAAGCCAATAAGTATGTACTTGGTGGTTAAGCATTTGTATTATGCAAGGAGTGTGTGGTGTTGCTTAACATAATTTCGCTTTATAATGATTGTGGTTTAGTGGTGTAGTCGAATTCTTAGAATGCATGTTAATAATAATTGTTTATATTTTTTTTATTTAAGTTTGTATGCAGATATATCCATAGAAACATTATTGTGAAATATTTAAGTCTTTTTAGACAACTCTGTTACCTATAGATCATATTTAACCGCTGTTCAAAATCAAGACCTAAACATTGTAAACAAACAATTGTCACTTAGTTTAGAATGCCGCCATTACACTGTTTTATATTTTGATCGCAAATGTTGTAATTTTGTATAAGAAACTGTGAGATAAAGTGAAGTGAAATTGTATAATATTAATAGCTTATGTATATAAGAATATGTGAGAAAAAAGTTGCCTTCCGCAAATATTTTTGAATTTACGATTTTTATCTAAAAGGTGAGGTGCGTACCTGCCCTTTACAATTGTTCACAATGTTTCGATCTTGGTTTGGAACAGCGTATATGTGCAACGATTAATATATTTATCTTAATTTTTCTTCATAAAACAGTTATCTCTATTTCTCTGAATCAAGTTTAGTTACTTCTAAAAAGTTTAGTGCAATTGGAATAATGATTTCACATTTCAAAGTAATACTTATAATTTGATACTAGTTCCATAAGTATCTATATTTCTACTAATTAGAATAAAATTCTTGCAAAAAATGAGCAGATTAAAAGGTGGCATTGCAGTTTATAGCTATTCTACTGTGTAGTGTGCAAGTGTTACTGTATCCCATATATATTTGACTAACAAACATCCTTCTCACCAGTGACACATTGCAGTTCTTCTGAACTTAGCAGCTGGAATATAATTAACAGAGCAGGGTGAGGTATGGTGAGAAGTTGTGTAACGCGCGTGTGTGTGTGCAGTCGGCGGCGCGGCGGCACGGCCAGTGCTGCACCAACTGCGGCTCGCGCAACACCACGCTGTGGCGCCGCAACAACGACGGCGAGCCCGTCTGCAACGCCTGCGGCCTCTACTACAAGCTGCACGGCATCAACAGGCGAGTAGCGTCACAGTACGCCACCTCTGACCGAAGCCGAACGACGGCGGGACCACGCTACGGCTCGTATGACCCCGGCTCGGTTAAGCTAGCGTTCCTAAGCTAACAAATAGATTTTTAAAAATCGATGACTAAATAAAAAACTAAAAAAAAAATCATCGCTTCATCCGATCGCCAAAAAAAAATAAACACTGTCCATATTTGTTGAAAATTTCTCTAAAATAATGCGAATTTTGCTATTGTGAATTTACAGACCTTTAGCGATGAGGAAGGACGGCATCCAGACCAGAAAGAGAAAGCCGAAGAAGTCTGCGAACGGCGCAAAGCCCCCGCAGGAGACTGCCAAAAAAGATGACCACAGTTCACCCGGAATTGATGGTAAACGCAATCATTTCGTTTATTAAATAACAATCCATCATCATCATTCACACTACTGATATCCTCTGTAAACCTGTATAAACTATAATATCTCCATAATACCGACAATAACTACCGTTTATTGACAATAGATTGATCAAATTATATAACATTTAGTATTAGTCAATGTGAACTATTTAAGCCAACTCCAATCGCTTGCCTTTAAGACAGACGAAAACAAATAGCATATTCTCATAGATAATAATCAATAAATTATCCTAATTCATGAAAATGTTCAGGCACGCAGTAAAATTTACAGCTTATATGATATTAGAATTTACTGATGTAAGTGTAACAGTGAATTAGTGCACTCAGCAAGAACAGCTAATTGTTAAAAGTACCTACCTAGTAATTACCTAACGTCGGTTAGTTTTCTAAAAGTTTTATTTGTACGTACTTACAGAGAGCAAGCCCAACGTGCCAGAGGCGCTGCCGTCGAGCGCAGGCAGCACGAGCGTGGCGCGGCCGCGCGAGGCTAACGGCACGCCGGGCGCCCACGCGCTCTCGCACGCGCACTCTCATCCGCACACGCACAGCCACGCGCAGGCGCACGCGCACGGGCAGCAGTACGGGCTGGGCGTGCCCGCGCCCGCCTTCCTCTCCAACCCCTCGCTGTTCAACATCAAGAGCGAGCCGAGCGCCGCGCCCCCCTACGACGGCTACTCGCACGCTGCCGCGCCCTACCACTCGCAGCAGCACTACCTCCACGCGCTGCAGGTGATGCACCGATCCCATTTTCAATGACCATGATACATTTATATCAAACATTATGAAGGCAAATTGCCTGGAACACCAACCAACGGTAGAGCTTCTCGGTCTCTCATTTGTTCGTTCTTTTGTTTGTTGTTCCAAAGGAACCTTACGGGGTTAATTCTCATTACTGCCATACTGAGTCCTTGAAATCCGAAAAAGTGGGTCTTATTTAATACGTATGGCTACGTTTGTAATTTAAATTGCCAGCATCACCTCTCCAGCCTAGCTCCAGTTTACACTTCGTTGCGGGTGTTATATGTAAGATATATAAGAAGCACCTAAGGTGTGGTGGAAAACTTAATATCGACATTCTTAATGCGTACTGAAAATACTGAAGTAAATGGTAATTTACGTAATATGGTAAAACATTACAAATGTTTAACATCAACAGTATGGGCTCGGTAACGGCGAGGAGGAGGAGGGCAGCGGGTTCCTGCACCAGCGCAACGTGACCGCGCACGCTAAGCTCATGGCCTCCACATAGCGACCGTCCTCGCACAGAGATCGCAGAGTACGCCCAGCCAGAAGCCAGAAGCTTTAGCTGTTGTCGTCCGGAAATGCGACACAACACAAACAAGACTAATGTAATCGCTGAAATAGAATCTGAGCATGTTATAATTGCTGCGTATATGTATGTACAGTTAGCGGCAAACTTCTTGAATATCAAAAGTAGTATTCGCTTCTGCGCGGTCGAGGTCTGTTCAAGATGTTTGGCGACACCTTTATTTTTCAATGTTCACCACAGAAGTGATTATTACCATCAAGGCGTCAACTTGTATAGTGGCGCACATATCGCGTTTTGAGTCCTAGATGAGTTTGTTTAAGATTTCCCAGTAATCCTGGTATTATCTGCTCTGTGCAATGTCATACGTGATAAGAAAAACTATGTCTCATCAATGACTATACACATACTAACCTCCATATGCAAGTATCAATAAAACGGCTCGAAGTTC
Organism: Papilio alexanor hazarajatica; assembly: GCA_018246295.1. NCBI lineage: Eukaryota > Metazoa > Arthropoda > Insecta > Lepidoptera > Papilionidae > Papilio > Papilio alexanor. The sequence continues at coordinate 4,359 of DWLR01005947.1, forward strand.
CAGCTCTAGCAAATTCAAGTAGTCAATGAGATGGATTGTAATAGAATAACTTTAAGATCGAACTAGTAATTACTTGTAAATATTTAGTGTAATATTTGACTGAATAGGTTGTCATCTGTGTACCCTATATGGTATATATAGCTGTTAGCTAACGACTAGTTTCCACTTACAAGGAGCCCCGCGGCGGGGCGCCACACCACGCAAGTGTCACTCCAAGTTAATGCCAAGTTCCTGACCCTAGCACTAGTCTAATTTCTATATAAATCCTTGCCAATGTGCTTACGCAACAATAATTACAAACACGACAATGTAAATCAAATAAGTATGACCGAAATTAGAAGCTGAGAGTTGTCACCTAATATTGTGCATTTAAGTAAACTTAGTGAAGCGCCACTTCTGAATTTACATTGGCTATATGCATTTTTAAATAAACAATGTAGTAAATAATAGAAATTATAACTACTAGATACTAAGTGTGAACAGTATTCAAATACGTAAATTGTTCATTAGTGTTTTTTTTCAATACCTACATTTAAGTTGTACAGATTGTATGGATGAAAAGAGATTGCATGTTGCAGAAATGCAAATATTCAGATGGATGTGTGGCGTGACACGAATGGATAAGGTACGGAACGAGTATATTAGGGGAAGCCTGAAAGTAGCACCAATGGTAGATAAATTAAGGAGCAAAAGGTAAGCATGGTATGGGCATGTTATGAGGGAAGAATTGCATGTAACAATGAGAGTGTTAAAAATGAATGTGGAGGGATATGTTGGTAGCGGTAGGCCTAAGAAAAGATGGATGGACTGCGTGAAAGATGATATTGGCAAGAAAGGAATGACTACTGAGATGATGACTGACAGAAGGGCGTGGAAAAAGGAATCGCGTTGTGTCGACCCCACTTACACGTGGGGAAATAGGCGAGGAGAATGATCAAAGTTGTACAGATGTGAACAGTATGGGCCACCGTTACATCTGCCCTTTATAATATAATCAAGCATTTATAATTAGATCTGTAAATAGTATTTAGTAAATAAAATTATAATGTAAAACAACAAATTTATTCAAAAAATATTTGCACAGATTTATCACAGAATTGTAACTGACATATTTACGGCCTTACAATTTGATATGAACTATTAATAAATATTATATTCCTATTATAATATTGAAAGATATTTTAATCACTTGTTTTATAATTGGTTTATATTTGGGCAGTGCTACGCACTTATAAAGCTATATGTATATTCTACTGTTTAAATATATTATAACAATAATAATTTGCGTTTAATAAGCAAACTATTAACAATAAATTTACGAAAGTTAATTGTATGTTGAATTTTTGTTGTCTCTCTCTAGATATGTATCAAGAATGTGTACAAAGTTTTACAGTAATATGAAATACATGTCTAAGCACTGTGCAGCTTTGTTTTACTGGAGGCCACCGCGAGCGCGTCGCCAGACAGACGGTAGTAGCACCACTGCTCGCTCTCCGTCAAGTTCTTTGCACCCACTGACTCGTAGAACTTGCGCGCATTGTTCCATGCTAGCACATGAAAATCTACTCGGGTGCATCCCATTTTCAAAGCTTCCTGTAATTAGATAACAAAAATTTCACTGACATAAAACATAACACACCTGTAACATCTAATTCTCTGTCTCTGTCTATTATCTATCTATCGGAATTCTACTTGGAGCAAACCCTGTCACACTTCAGCCTAATCAGTTACAGGTGATCTTAATACCATATCGTACCGCCCTTCTTCAGTATATGACATACTCAACTACGGATAAAATGAGTAGCTTGTATTGCTTAAAAACTAACTAAATAAATAATATTTTATATTCAACATAAGTCTATAGGCCAAGGCAACTTATATCAAACACACACTGAGACCACTCTCTGAAACCTTGTGCCATTAAATATTATTTAAGGTCAGGCGTCCTAATCCAGTAATATATTATCTACCTATTTCATACTATTTAAGAAGTCTAAGCTAAGCATGCATTTAGCCACATCAAGCCCATTGAAACTGTAGATCAGTGGCTATGAGTTACAAAGTAAAGGACTATAAAATAACAGGTGTATGTAAGCAAAACCTTTCATTGAAACTGATTGATACATTTGGAACTTAAACCTCAGAGTACAACATTATATGGCCAATGTTTATCAACTAAACTTACTTCACAGTTAAGAAATTATAGAAACAACATGTCCATGATGATATGGAATAAAATCACATATCACAGGCTAATCTGATTATGAAGAACACTCAGTATTTACCATTATAGTGGCAGTGAATAGGGCATTCCCAACTCCACGCCGGCGGTACTTTTGGCGCACATAGAGGTCTTCCAACATAATGGCCTTGCCTTCCCAAGTGGAATAAGTGGGGAAATATAAAGCATATCCTATAACCTCGCATGTCGACTCCAGCTCAGCCACCTTGCATTTAAAGGCCGGTGGCTCCATTACAAAGCCATCATGTTGGAGATCTGAAAACTTGTTTATTATTATTCTATAGGCTCCAGCCTTCAGTACATTTTACATTACACCATTTCACATTTGTCAGTTCTACCTTCAACAGTCAGTTTTGGACCATCAGACATCTTTTCAAAATCAGCCAATTCCTGAAATGATTTATTAATAATTAAAAAAAAATATTATGTACAGTAAATGTAAAAATCTAGTTTAAGAGTTTTACAGTATACATATCTCTAAGCAACTTAACCTCTCTAAGGTAGACAAAGATAGTTAAATACATAATATGTACTTACTCCCCATTAGCGCAAAGTTTTTACTATAAGTACTTTTAAGCTTTACATAAAAAACATTGATTAATAATAATCGATAACAACAATAATTAGATCTAATTCCACTGACTAGTTTAAGGAATTAGTGACTTGAATGTTTTTACTAAATTTGAAATAGAATGAATGATGTATGTGCCTCAGTCAGAGTGCAACAAGAATTGCTATTAGACTACTTCTTTTGGTATCCAGGGCGTTAAAGTATAAATCTTACACACAATTATCATTTAATCTTTTTACCTGAATCATACCAACCACGGCAGTCATATCGTTCTCTGTGGCATCTCGTATATATAACTCTCCTTCTTTGAATTTTTCACACATCTCGATTATATTATGTTTATTAAATGCAAAGTAAATATTTTTTCTCGACTCGAAATCAAACTTATTCCAAAGAGCATATAAATTATTCAAAAGTTGCAGTAGAAAGCAAGACTTAAGTTTGACTTGACGAGTGACAATGACACTCGGTGTCAATTCAAATATTGGTCTTGTTTCTAATGCCGCTCGATACTTCACTCATTTTTGAATCTAACTCAAATAGATCATAATACTAACTAAATACTACTTTATAATGTCCAGCGAAAGAAAAATCGTGTACAAATTATAAAAACCATTAATTTTATTTTAAAATTAAATCACTGCCAAAGGCTTTCTTCTTCTTCACAACTAAAAAACGTTCAAGCATTAAGAAATTATCTAAATATATAGATTTTCAATTGATTTTAATGCACTATTCTTGTTAAAATATTTTATATAATGTGTGAGGTGTTTACGATGTGTTGTGATAAAGGTGGAATTACCGAGAAAAATTTCTATTTTCTGTAATGCATAATTATGCGATTTAATATCAAAAATAAACAAAACTTAATAGAACAGAATTATTAGGCTTATTGTAGTAAGTTATATCTTCACATAAGAAGCCTTTGTCGAGCGTGTCGTACAACAACATGTCGTAAAAAAACATACTAATTTAATAATACCGGTAAGCACGATTTTTTTAAAAATGCAATATGAAGTGAGTTGTTGCTATGTAGGTTGAAGAGCGGCGCGGCGCAGTTGTTCCGCGTCGAGGCGATAGTAGCGCCAGTCGGCGTCGCTGAGGTCCACGGCCCCTCGTGCCTCGTAAAATACGCGCGCTGGGTTCCAACTCAACACGTGCAGCTCCAGCCGAGCACAGCCTCGCTCCACAGCTTCCTGCAACACGACACATTTCTTTAGTAGGTGCTACCTGGATATGTTAAATTGAAATAAACGTAATGTGTGTTCAATTTAAAGATATATGTACATATGGTTTATATACATGAGCTCCGAATCACCGGCTATTTTATTTCTTCATTTCTTTTATGAACAATAGAATGATCCAGCATTTATTAATGTATTTTGGCAGACGTATCAAGGATAAGAGAAACAAAACACACAATTCAATGTTCTTTTTGGAATGTTTGTGGCCACTGGCTGACCTACCTTACGCACTAAAGGACATTTCTAAAGCCAAGCATCAAGAAGCAGACGCTTCTGATGAAGTAGATACAGAGGATGCTACTTGATTAACCTTAACCTTAGCGACTGCGGTGAAAAGCCGTCGCCCAATGCCTCTCCGGCGCAGGCGCTCGCGCACGTAGAGGTCCTCCAGCATGAGGCCACGACCCACGCAGGTGGAGTAGGTGTGGTAGTAGAGCGCATAGCCTGCCAGCTGCCCGCGCGCCGTTGCCACCTTGCACCCGAATGCCGCCGGGGACTCGAACCCGTCGCGCATTAGATCTAAATCACGTATAGTTTAGTAACTAGACGGTAACTGTAACCAGCGTGCTCGAAATACGGATAAGAGAACGAAGGTGATGGCTACCCAAGCGCTTAAAAACGGTGATGAAGATAATGACGTTTTTATGTTTAGTTATTGAGTTTTTCTAATACAGAAGGAGTAACAAAGAGGTTGAAGCTATCAATAAGTAAATATAATAAAACAGTAAAAAAAAGTAAAATTCCAGTTTTATTTAAAAAAAAAATCAAACTTTAATTTTAATTGAAAATATAGTTACGAGTATGACACAGGTAACACAGGTGCTAAAAGGTTAACGACTCCTAGTTGTTTCCTTCGATGTTCAAAGTGGTTTAAGACTGCACATACTACTATAAAATGCAGACTGCATTTGACATTTGAATAGATTATTCAGTTTTTGTTCTCGTTATTTACTATCATAGCTGCAAACTTAATTATATTAATTGATATTATTAAAATGTTACCGGTTGTTATAAGGTTTTTCTTACCTGCAGCATTCAGTCGCGCGTTGTGGGTCAATTTCTCGTAAACTGCCAGTTCCTACAATTAAGTATAAAATTTTATTTTTACATGATTATAATTCATAGTACGACTAATATAAGCTTCAATAACCCTGGCTTTTTGTTCTATGAAGCATTTTACATATTCAGCTCTACTAACTTCAACAAAGCATATTATTAGGACGGGTCTACACGTAGGAGTTATCTATAGAAGTGCACTCGCAGTTCGGGTTACACTATTGAGTAGCGTCAACTGAATTTTAGTGGCCAAGTAGTTAAAGTTAGGATTCGAAACTATATATGGCTCTCATGACTGTTTCAAGAACGAGTACGCGGTTACTGCAATACGATAAATCAGTTATTTTATATAGTAATCCAATGAGAATCAACATAAGTTTCTTATGCTATAAGCAAACTTCGACCATTTTCAATTGTTGTGGCATTAAAAGACTCAGTTTTATAATTTTTCTTAAACATTGCTAAGCATACCTGGATCATTTCATCCACTTCCACCATGTCCTCTCTCCTGGCGTCGCGGATGACCACCTCCAAGTCGTTATCCACATCTTCCATTTATCACGGATGGTTAGATACAATTAATAACGACTCACAATATTGATAAAATAAAAGTAACAGACCAGTAAGACTAAATCGTTTAACTCCTTTGGTTAAATCTTAAGACTTTTCGGGGAGTTTTGGAGTTATTAAGTATTAATTTAATTATTCGTTGTCGATGTAACGTCTGACATGTTACAAGTCCCCGCGGCGCCCGGCGACTGTCTAGATTAGTTTTATCACGTCACATTCGTCCTTTCCCTGACCGCGCGTATTTTGCGGCGGCGTTCGCGAAAATATCGCGGAATGCAGTTTTTGCAAGATTTGTAACCCAGTTGTGCTGCTATAGCGCGCGCGTACGATAACACGGGTTTGATTCCATTATTTTTACAATTACCTAGGTAACACTGAAAATGTTTAGAAAATGAAAAACGGCTTAATGTAGAAAGTTGCCAATACTTTTATTGTTT
>DWLR01005948.1:0-10478 GCA_018246295.1 Papilio alexanor hazarajatica
GGTGGAACATACTGCGATCGCCAACCCGCCTGCCAAGCGTGGCGATTATGGCACATTTCCCCCCAATGATGCCATCACTGGGGGAGGCCTATGTCCAGCAGTGGACGATCATAGGCTGAGGTGGTGGATATATTGTAGATTAGATGTTAGTCTCTTATATGCAGTTCATGCTTGACATAAGATTCTAGCCAACAACTGTAACAAGAAACTTACATATATTAAATTACATTTATTTATTTCCCTTTATTTAGGGTTTTTTGCCCGACTGTAAGGACCTTAATGTTTTAGGGGGTATGTTTGTATACTATATGAATGTCTTTTCTCTTGTGATCTCCTGTAGCCTAAAAAGCTTCACCGGTTTAGAGGAGTACGGTGTAAATCGATTATTATTCTTTCCCGTAGTGACGCTACTGTGGAGATATTGGATTTTTAAAATTAACTAATCCTTATTAAAATACTCATTAAGCTGATGTAGCTTGTTCATTTCCCTGTCCAATTTCCGCCTACGTAGGGTCGGGACAGTATAACTAACTCCTTCACATTTTATATGTTATAGGTTTGGCTATAGTTTTCAAGACAGGCAGCCTGCCAAACCACCTCGATAAAAATGTCAGTGTGTGTGAAAAGTTTTGTCCTATCAAAAGTATATTAAAAATGTTTAAACGTACTTTTATGCCAAAATGTTAAGCTGAGGCAGCTTGTTATCTAACGGTAAACATTATACGGTAAACACAGCTACGTATTAAATTAATTCTTAACTCTTAGTCTCGATCACAGTCGTCTAAAATGACACGAGAGCGGGTATATCACCTACATGTGTTAGGGATTCTGTTTGAATTCATAAAGGCAAGACATAGAAGCAATATGAACCCTAGTTTCTAACTCCGTTTAATTGTATTTCAGTATCAGCTAATCCTCTTTAGAGCGTGACGCGAGCTTGGAAATTAATACTTGTCATAAGAACTTGTTTGAACTCAGCGTAGATAATGTTTAATTTTCCGGTTGCAGTTGATTGAGCTATGTAAAGAGCGACCTATTTTTTTCAATCAATATCAGAGTTTGATCACGTTTCTCTCTAATAAGTTATGTTGATTTGAAGGAAATATGAAATGTAATATGAATAATACAGAATATACGAGATGTATCAAACACATTAAACAAGTGAGAAGGAACGAAAACAAAACAAAAGAATAAACATTCACGTCCCATAACTCATAGGGATAGGGTAGGCAAAGGTCACAAATTTACATCTGACATAATCTTGGCACTCTTTTCTTCCTTCTGCCATGTCCATACATCTATTTTAATGTTGCAATAAAAATAATAATTGAAAAGAACGGGAACTTCGCAATCAACTTTTACATCGGGACTTCTAACACCGCTGTACTCTGCTGCTGTCAAGGGCTCGAAACGTCGGGAATTAAAATCTTAATAAAACTCAATCAAATCAGTAAAATTACTTTTATTTCAATGTCTTATATTCGCGTAAATATAAGAAATCATTCTTTGATCCACTACTGTTAAAATATTTAAAAATTACTATGACATCACAAACAAGACAATAACAAATTAGTATTGAAACGATCAGGTGGTACAAAAGCCGAGTTAATATCACTACAATCTGTTTAGATTATCTTGACAATGTTATTACGTACTAAGCCACAGATGTTACCCGGCTTCTTAGACTTCGGTATTAATAACCGGGACATAGATTGGTCCAGTGGCTGGTGATAATGAATAATCCACACAAATAGTAATATAATTTAATTTGGAAGCTTACGTCGGAGGACGGGAGTAAATTATCACGGCTGTCCTTAAATAAAATTTGATTTTACATGAATCATGGGTCAGACTTCTAGAGTATCGTGGCTCCGACTGATCCTTTGAACATCAGATCGATTTACGCTATTTCAAAAATAGAAGGACGCAAACGAGTAAGCAGCTGATCCTGGTATCAGTCAGTCTTCACGAGCACTATAAGACTGTGGTGAAGTTACGGATCAGTTGCCTTCTGGATTAGATAAACAATCAACAGTTAATTAAAAAAAAAAAAACAATTAGCCCGACACACTGTCTCCCTATGCCACTCCAGAGAAGAATACGATTCGAATGACAAATCACTCTTTATTTTGTTTATTTTATTTTATTTATTTAAAAACTTTATTGCACACAAGTACAAATGGCATTCTCTACCAGTCGACCACGCATTAAAAGAAGAAAAGGCAAATAGGGCAAATGCTTTAAAATCGGTAGGCTGCATGAGGTCACAATGAAATGGACATACATACATAAACGTATGCATTCATATACTATATTATTTTCAACATTACATAACCTTGAAAAACACTGTCAGTCGGGCAAAAGGATAAGCATTGAAAATAAGAAAAGACATCAGATGAAACACTGTAACGTTTGGGCTGACTCATTCAAACAAGTTGCTTAACCACTGAACTTGTAATATTCTTGCCGTAATAATTCTTTTTACTAGTCGTATACCAAGATTCGCTCTTCGTTGTTATCTTTCAATGTAAGATTTTTTTTATACAAGAAGGTGGCAAACGAGCAAGCGGGCACCTAAGTGACCGCTACCCATAGACATCTGCAACAAGCTTTTGCAAGTTGCAGATGCCTACCTTTAATAGACAGTGGAGAGGACAGACAGAAAATGGACATTTCCTTCTCCTACCAATCCCTTTCACCGTCAAATACTCTTTCTTTTCCACCCTTGATCGTGAAGATCGTGTTTTAGCGAGACGTTTCGAATTCGAATAATGATAGCTAACATTGTCATAGAAATACCAGTAAGATTTAGTATTGTCAACCGATCCATTGACAGTGATGGCTAAGAGATGGCGCTCTAATTTTTTTTGTGGAAATTCGAGTTGTTACGGTTAAAACACCTGCATAGACAAATTAAAATATAAAAACCGTATCTAAATAAAAAAATCATCCAAGTCAACAAGAGTTTCCCGCTTTATAGTATTAGATACTAATTAATTAACTTGTAATTATTTCGTTTTAATCTAGAAAATCCTCAGTCGTATCACATCAAGACATTACTCTCCGTTGGGGCATATCATATCGCACAAAGGATACAAGGGAGGAGTTTCGCAGGGATTTCCCCGGGGACCGTAACAAGGTCATACGCTAACCCAAGTCCACATCGTCCGAAACTACATTGAGTTTCATTCCAGATATACTCGTACGTGTTCTTTGTTATTTAACCATTAGCGAACGAATGCCGCCATACTCGCGACATTATAAATATTCTAAAAATCGAATAGCACCGTGCAGGCGCCGTGATGTGATATTTTAGGAAATTCTGTTATGTTCCGCCTTAATTACGTATGCAATAATTAAAGATAATCGGTATTTGTTTTTTTGAAGCGCTCTGGTGAGTTCCTCTCTGAGCATTGAGCGAAAATGCATTGTTTTGTATACGGTAAAGTATTTTATTTTCGGACGAGCACTATCTATTAGAAGAAAGATGGAGTTGTGCGTACACGCTTGCAATTTTTTCTACTCACAATGAATTTGTATAAACACATTGTCAATCTATACAAAGTAAATATATATAAATCTATAGGTACATTAAATACCATGCAGCAATTCGTAATTTTTCTGAAATGTTCACTTCAGTATCCTTTAGTATGAACATATCTGTTCATTTAACACTTATTATTACTTAGTTTTCACAAAATCCAATAAAACGATATTAATTATGCACTTTTACTCGCTCTGGAAATAGAGCACTTGATTTCTTATAAATCCGTTGAACTACTCTATATATAGTTTTAATAGTTATTTTATCTCAAAATAGAATTTCGTATTCTCTAGCTATTCCTATGGCTTGCTGGCGTTAGTTATTTTATTGTTGTTGTTTTTATTTCATTAATATGTCAAGCGAGATTTAAAAAAATCGTAAATACTGGATATCTAAAATATGTACTGCAACATTGGTTCGTCTGAGGATACCACAAAGACTATACTACGATGTGTTGATGCAAACAACATTGGCTGCAATCCAAAGAACCTGCAGGATCGTACATCCCATTTAATATGACCTAGGAAGAAAATTATCACATAGATTAAACCTGTCTGTAACTGCATCATCACTCATAAATGTGCACATATGGTCAAGAGAGCAAGCTTAGAATATTTGAAAACTTACTTGTTTTTCGACTTACTTTTAAGAGGAACTTTCTTTGTCAATAGAATGATTTATAATAATATGACTGTATGACTGACCGGTTGGCGCAGTGGCAAGACACTTGTATTTCGCGTCGCAGGTCTTGGGTTCGATCCCCACCCAAGACAAACATTTGTGTGCATGAACATGTCAGTTTGTCTTGTGTCTGATGGGGATGTAAAGACCACCGGAGGACAGGCAGCAGCGTTCTTTTTTAATACGGTGGAACACACTGCGATCGTCAACCCGCCTGCCAAGCGTGGCGATTATGGCACATTTCCCCCAATGATGCGATCAATGGTGGAGGCCTATGTCTAGCAGTGGACGATCGTAGGCTGAGTTGGTAAATAGTAATAAGCATCGATCGATACATACATTGATCCATACAAACAAAACCTTCATTCCCTTTCGTTTTTTCCCTTAAAACTTTCTTGTTTTCAATATTACTAGGAGTTTTTTGTAATTCGTTTTCTTCTCCTTTTAAATAGAAGAAATGACTGAAACATGTAAATGGTAAAATTTTCATATTAAAGTATTCTCTAGACCCCGCTATGGGACCACGATATACGAGCATAGATTACAAAACACAGAGGGCGCGGTTTTCTGCTTATAAATATTTAAATGCGATTGATCTTGCTGAAATTGCTCCGTAACACCTTTCAATCTTCCAAAACGTAAGGATTTTATATTCCAATGAAATTCCCAGCACCCTGGCTCACGAGCCTGAAATATGTATTTATTTATTCCACCTGCAAATATCTCAGACTATTTGAATACCAGTAACGTTTCTTAGGCGATAATACATTACGACATATATCACTATATATGGATCGCATAACACTCAGACAATATTTTATATTTCTAAATTTCAATTTCAATTGTATTTAAGGCTCATTCAGTTATTGATTTCAAAAGTTATAATTCTAGCATTAAATTGTAAATATTAAAAAATATAATACACCTATAATAGACATATCTTGACTATACAAAATTATTAACAATTAATTTGATTCACTCCCACTTCTTGAACTTGTATATCTTAAAGTTCCAATCATCAACATATGATCAAAGGACAATTTCCAAGCCGTATTCTTCGTGACTAACTATACCATGTGGGGTGTAGCATGGTGCGGGTAACAGTTTCAGTAACGTTTCGTTTCACTCTTGAAAGTTGCCGCGATTTACAAATTATGAATTAGTATTTCAGCTGTACCACTTTCGTAATATACTAAATCATTAATAACTGTAGTAACTTAAATTTAACCCAGCCAGAATGTTCTAGTCTACAAATAAAATCAAATTGAAAGAAAAATTAATCAAAGTGTTATGCGTATAACGTAACGCCATAGACGTATTTAGTGATGGGATGTACTGCTACGATGGATAGTCGATGTTTTTTTATAATAAAAACGTATATTATGCGTAGTTCAATTTTTATTGTTAAAAAGTTTATAATTATATAAATGAGAATGTATAGGGTAAGGTTAATTAAAAGGTTGCTAAGAAGAAATTTATTTTATTCGTCTAAACTTATATTAGAGTCAGGAACATTTGAATTGTCACTAAATTCCTCATCTGAATCTGTGACGGTAGTAAAAAGAAAATATTTATATTGACAAGTTTATACACGTTATTTATTTATTTATTTTATTTAAATTCTATTTATCAGACATAATACTATAAGTAGATTTGAAATATAGACTATAGTCGATAAAAAGGTTTAATCCCTAGAAACTACGCTTTAGTACATCTGCGATAACGGAGTCTCCTCATAAATACCAATTAAATAATAATTTACTTAATAAACTAATTTTTGTAACAACATTAAAGGTAACTAGATTTACGCTGCGAGTATCGTCAACGATAAAAATGAATTGCTAAACGTACATCCCTAGTCATGTGGTACTGATAGATGTCAACGTCATACAGGCAACTGTCACCCAAACCATGCTACAGCGCACATAGTATAATGTATGATTCGTTTTTCTTTCGTTTCTGTAATTATTATAAAAAATATTTAAATGAGGTTGACACATTTTTCTAGTAACTACTTTTAGAAGCAGTTTTAGCAAAAAGTGCGTGATATGCTTTATTTAAAAACAAATACAAGTTTAAAAGAATATAGCAGTTAAGTTTTTTTTTTACTTTTTAGTACTAATTTATCATAATTTATAATTTGTTTAAGGCTGTTTGTTAGTCATTAAATAAAAAAAACACATTTGTGAATTTTATTAAGCAAACATATTTTTACTTTTTTTTAATTAATACAAAACATATTCACTTACTACTAATACTTCACTTTTTCGTACCTTAAATTATTATATAAATAGAAATTACAAACTTATGATAACTCCGTCTCTTTCAAATAGGTTGAAAGACGTGACATACTGTTCATAAGAATGTGATAATTTATTCATACTTTTGTATAAACAAGCTTAAGAAACAACAAATTACACACATATGTACATACGTCTCAACACACCCAACAGATTCAAAACGACAACTCCAAAAAAATGAAATGAATTTATCATTCTGACATGTCGCGACATGTATTACATAAATATGTGTGTAAGACATATTAGAGAAATGTACATAAAGTTCCCGTGGAAGGAACTCGAGAGTGCTTACATTATTTATTTATAAAAACGAGTTTGTTGCTCAAGCTTGTCTCTGAATCATTAATCGAGCATCTTGAGTCCTATGAATTAAGATGTTATTTTATTATTTTTTATGATGTTGAGCGTCGAGCTTTGATACCTTTACTTTTACTACACTCTACTTGAACATTATCAAATTCGTTTTTAGCTCTATTTTTCAATATAACATAACTCAAATTAGAACTAAGCTATTTTGATCATAGCCTGCATATATGTACCAAATATTTGGTCAAAATTTGTAGAAAGATAACTCGTCAAGGAGGAATGGGTATGGGCAAGGAAATCTATATCCTATAATCTATATCCAAGTGTTTCAATTTATCAGCTAATGATAGCTAATGATATGTTTCCTCGATATCACGGAGTATCTTTAACGGAACAGATGTTTAAGATAAGGTCCTTGTTCTAATCAAGACTCAAAATTTGTTACTTCATGCTGTAACTGTAGGGTTTTACTATCTAAAAGATATCCGTGTGATCTTAACATTTTGTACTTTAAAATATATAATTTCGTAATTTATGCAAAGGGCAATATCATCTTGGACAATGTAACTTTATTGAGGTCTTTAAACTAAGGTTGATATAACTCTTTGTATGTCGCGCTTTCAACTGTATATAAAAAGTAAAGCGCTTCACTCCCCATTAGTTTTATGTTTGATACGTCATGCTGGCAAAGTATAGAGTCGTGAAAATCTATGAACCGATGTGGGCGCGGGTCCAAACCGAGTTTTCATGGCTACTTCACCTAATGTAGCTATGTTAGTGAAGTCACCTCTATTAAGCATAGATTTGTTAAATTTTAATGCAATAAAATATTCATGTTGCAGTCTAGTATAGTATATAAGATATATTTTTAATAGGTAACAAAATATGAGAAGCCCTCTTTATCTAAATAGATTGATATTTAAAATTGCAGTCTTCTTCCCATTCCAACCCTTTTCTAATAAGGAAAGGATGAAAAGGGAAATAGATTTGACGGGGGAGGATAGATAAAAAAAAGAATTGTCCTTTTTTTCTTTGTATTCTCTCATCTTGTTGTAAACATATAGCTTTTTGCAAATGACCATGGGTAGCCGTCACATAACATCAGGTGACCTGTCTGCTCGTTTGCCACCTTCTTGCATAAAAAATTATATACATACTTCATTCTAATTCCTTCTGCTATGACATACAAAAAGCAGAAAGATGTATGTATTCTAATAAAATTATGAATAAGGTTTTATCATAATACTGCCGTATAAAAATTCTCCAAACCTCTGAAATTACAACGTGAATTGGTTCGTTTAGGTTGGTTAAAGGTATAATTCGAATAAAATCGGAAATTCCTCGGAAGCTTCGGATTGATTCGCAAACAATCAAAATGAAATATGTCGGTCAGAATTCAGCAAAATCCCAATCGACGAAATCCCTTGCACGTTTTGTCGTGCGGGATCTCATATTCTCCTATTAAATAAGTTACCTTTTAATTGACTTATACTCTTGATTTTCACACATTGTATAAATAGAAATAACACATTTTATAAAACAGATAAATGTTTACGTATCATTACTCATAAATAGTAGTTTTATTTTTACCTAATAGTGTCTGTATAGAAAATAGTCACCGCACAATTTGCTTAAAACCATAAAGCTATATTATTTCTAGACACATTCAAGTCAGCACTCGAGTCCGTTCACTTGCAAAAAGCGCAATTTCAAAGTTCTTTCAAGTTAAAGGAGTTTGTTCATACGGAAAATGGATACAAAGCCGGCGTCGTTTTGACAAAATCAACTGATTTAGCGGATGAAACAAAAGGGTATTACACGATTCGGTGGACGGTATAGCTTTTAGCATGGTAAGTAAGAATATTGCCCAGACTCATGTCAGTAAAAGACTGACTGTGTAGAAAACTGGCTGGTTTATAAAAGAAATTCTTTTAAATTTTGTCTACAAAGAGTTATCTTACAGCAAATTAAAAGTTAAAAAATTTCCACTATTTAAAGCTAAGCTAGTATTCGTTCTTCTTAAGATTTTGTTCTTCCTTGATCACCTATCTAGTAATACAACAATTATTTAATATTATTAATTTAATTAACACACACCTTAGCCGCGTGTGGAGAACACGAGCTGAGGACAAAATATTGTTTACGTCAGTTAATTTACGAAATATTTTTCATACATACCTAATAATTTTAACTTTAAAAAGATCAATAGTTGTCAAATTTCACTTGGATTTTTGATTTTATTTTTAATTCTGATATAAAAATAAATTTTAATTTAAATGTCATTTTTTTATTATAAAGATATCTCAATAACGTTGTATCCTGAAATGTGTGACAACGATGAATAATACGCAGCAAACGGTCCTAGGTCTACACGCATCCATAATGGAATTAAACAAGGGACGGGCGCGTATTTGTTGACCGGAATAAATACACCGAAATATTTATTACGCGCGTCGAGCGTTCGAGCTATTTGCGAAGGATTATGTAATAGACAATTTTGGGATATAATAGTTTACATTTACAACGAACGCCCTTCTAAGACTTGTTCATTGTTTAATGTGATTATTGATTAATAATAAAATCAATAATCACATTAAGCAATGAACAGACATTATAATCAGCGAGGTATATAATTGGGCTTTCAATTTAATTGTTCACTCCAATCGAGTCATAATGGCCTCTCAGTGGTTTCATAATTAATGATTAGGTATTTTAATAATTTGTGTCGTTGTAATGTCTCAGTTGTCACCATTGGTGGGATTGAGACGTAAACTATATACCGTTTTTTCACTTGAGGTAAACGCATCCCTACCTCTGTTGCGGTGAAATATGTCTGGCTTGCAGCGACTAAAACTACACGGTTGTCGCGAACAGCGATGTCGAGGGGTCACGGGATCACTATTTAGAATGAAACTGCGGCCTCTCATCGCTTCAACATAATATAATATACACCGAGTTGAGCATTAAGTTCATTTGAAGTAATTTAAGTTAAGAGGCTCCAAGAACCTCGGCTTGCATTTTTTCTTGTAGCAATTAAAATTTTATATCATTTAATATAACATGTATAGACTTGTAACTTTTTATAATTATCAATAAATTTGTATTTGTATTTGTACACTCCTCAACGATTCCTCAGACCCTATCTTACATAAGATACCACGATAAAGATTTAATATCTATTACACGAAACACGCTCATTTCATATTTAGTATTTTCCAGATCTCGAAAACCCGTGCAGTAACGAGACATGAAATTTATAGCATAGAAAATCGGAAATGGTAGAAACCCTCGAATAATTCCACACAATCGTATGTAGTTGATATATTCGCTAGTATTCGTAAAAGCCATCGATCTGAAATCGGCGAGCTGAATAGACGAGTCAGCCGTTTCGTGTTCTCACACATGCGCTGCGGTCAGTGGGTCGGTGACTGTATATATTGTATACATATCATGATTGTTTATTTTGCTTACAATTCATTGTGTTACACCGACCTAGGGCGGCTTGTATAATGGAAGAGATAAGGAAAAACTTTTGAACCTATAAGAGTTTATGTAAACATGCCATTATTTTTAGGAAATATGCTATATTTCTCCTCAATTCTGGATTTTCTTTATACAAACAAATTTGTCCTATCACTATATATATA
>DWLR01005949.1:0-10478 GCA_018246295.1 Papilio alexanor hazarajatica
AATGGCTAAGTACTGTTATTATAATGTTGAGATTTTAATTTTAACTCCGTTTAAGCTGTTGGATTTCCTTTCATGAAAAAGTAAAATAGTCGTTGCTTAAGTTTTCGGTAGCAAGCATTCACTCTAAACCCTATTTTTATTTCTCGTTCCCCCTGAAACCGTCCGCGTCTAGTTTGTAACACTGACTGTATAAAACACCTAATCGAATAATAAATATAATAATACCATCGTGGCTGTTTATTATACAGTCTACAATTTATTACTCAATTTACGTACTTCTTAATATAATTTAGCAATAAGCATATCTCTAAGCTTCGTTAAATTTTAATCAACGTAGCGTAGCAGTTAAATTTACTTTAAATCGCTAAAAAGAAACAAGTAAACGGCGCTTTAAATTTATCGACGTCTCGCACGGCTGACCTTTTTATATTGGATATTTTTTTTGAGTTAACATTGATGCAGTGCGGCGTCTAGCTCTAGTCTTAAGAAATTAACCTGGCATCTGTTAATTTGCTTGTATCCAGCTTCAATTTATTCAAGTAATCATGACATACCTAAAGATCACATTGGTATCCATCAATTTGTCAATTCTACAGTTTAAATAAAAAACAGACATATATGACACAGTTAAATCAAAATACAATATGAGGTTATAAGGTTCGATGTATAATTTAAATAAAACTAACTTTTATAATATATGAAGATTAGGTAATACAATGATCTTGTATATAAAATAGTCCATGTAATAATCTCTATCTATTGCAATATTCACGTACATTAATTTATTTTATAATAGACGATTACTTTCAAGACCGTAAGATAATGCTTTATAGCCGACATAATTTGTCACGATATCAATTAGATGATTAATTGCATCTTAGCGACTTTAAAGAACTTACTTTGAGGAAAATTGCAAAATGCAAATTGCTTTTTTATATAACGGGTATATGGTGTATTCGAATGTAATGTGACAATTGTAGTTTCATGACAAATAAAGTCAACAAATCAACAAGATTTGTTTACAATCGCATAGATTTTTTTTATCAATCAAAGTAGCAAATGAGCAAGCGACTCGAAATGAAGTTAAAGTACCAGGAAAAAAGAGGGAAGGTAAGGTAATATTTAAAGAGGAGATAGGAAGAGATTTATTCTGAGCACTTAGGTGAACGCACGAAACGAAAAAAAAATAATATGTAGAAATACCTCAAATATTTTTACAGTAAATACGGGGTATTAGTGAGATAGCTACTAAATAAAAATACTTTATAAATCAATTAATGCATATATACGAATCATCTCCCTGTCTTTTCTCACTTATGCGTGTGGGCACAGTATATTTGACTTCACTTCCATTAAGGAATTATCGTTGGTACAATAGCCGCCATCTTACGGCTAAGAAATCCTAATCATCCTTATAATGGCTCAATATGCATCAATATTCCACTGATAAAATTCAATAGAAAGCTACTGCATATTCTACGACGATGTCCTTTAGTCGGCTCATGCGACATCCACAGGCTTAGATGGAGCTGCCCTGTTCTTAAGCAGGGAGTCAGCACGGGTCTACATACATACGAATATATATTATAACTCGAACTTTACAAAAGTGATTTAAAAAGTTTGAGGCCGATTATAATAAAATAATTGTCATTATTTCGACTAAATCAAATTAAAAAGTATCTAATGTCACAATCTAAATAAAATCTCAAATAGTCAATAAGCTGGATAACATGGAGTTAATCGATAGAAAAAAAATACATTCACAGTTCCGTATCTGTATCGATGTGTAATCGGATGAAAAATTATGCGTTTTCCGATACTTTCCTAGTTTCCGATCAAATGGACAACTGGAAGCTATTACACGGCTTATTCCCATGACGATATCGACGTGGTGTGTATAAATATTTAATTTCTAATCTTAACAAACGATTCAAAAAACAAACATATAAAGTTCGTGATGACGTAGTATTTTTAAGCTTTATATGAGACTACCAGTATAGATAGGGGTAGAAATCGGAACCCAGTTTTCTGGGCGATTATTGAGTCCGAAATGTGACGAGAGGTAAGCCATAGACCGGGCACTAATAAGACCAGAACTCAAAATTTAGTGACTTTTGTTTTTAAAATTTCGTCTGATAGTTTTTAGTGTATATAGACAAGTCATTTAGGTTCAACGACACAATTAGTTGTGTCGTTGAACGTAAACTACATTTGGGTTAAAATATGTAAGAACTGCTACCATTACATGAATTTTTTTTTATTTATTTATTTCCAATATTCCAAATTTATACATATTAGTTTAATTATATGAAAGCCATTTTATTTTACATGTAATTATGTCATTGTTTTCATATGGATTTCATTTCAAAGATTCATTATATAATTTGTTACATCAACAAAGATCGTTTAATTTAGCGTAAAATTTGTCATTACGTTTCCAAGCCAAGATAATTATTAAAAATATAAGGGATTTACAATCGTGTCCGCGTCGTAAGCGCTTCTCAAGTTTCGAGCTTAGGGATATTACAGGAACAAAAGTAAAGTGTAACTTTTTAGGGTATTCTTACATTTTCTGTCAATTGGATTGGATTTTTACTTTCTGCATATTTTGTAAGATTGGATCTTACAAAATATGCAGAAAGTCCAAATTAAAGATTACGGAGAATATACTGATTTCATGGGGAGGACAAGTAGTGCCATAGCCATATTAAAAACGTAGAATCTTGTCCATGTTTATATTGCCATTTGCTATTATTCAATAACAACTTCGAAAGGGCTAGAGTTCAATGCATATTTCCATTTAGCGTGATTGATACAGTAACGGTTTAAGCGACGGTAATATTACCTATACATTAAATAACGACCGTCATTTAAAAGAAATCAAATTCTTAGGTTAGAATTGAAATATAAGTAGCGGCACCTTAATCATATTTCAATAACGCCGCTTTTTATAGCCGCCAACAAAGTTTATTACTGAAATTAATTAAGCCATTGATGATTTTACAGCCGCAAAATGGTTGCTAGTTTTATTATCCGAATTGATAACCGTTAAATTTAATTTAGAAAAAAATATTGCTTATCTTCATAGACGAAGTCCATCTATGCATTAATTCGTATTTAGTATTCTTGCAATTAATCCAAACTATATCTATTTCGTATGAAATAAGGTAGGACATTGTTCCGCGTCGCTTGGAGATTTCTATTAATCTTTTACATCCTAGGTAAAAAAAGAGTGTCTCTTTCAACTTACTTCCACGAGTCGGGCTACTGTAATGTAACAATATTAAATAAACATGATTTCTAACCTATGTTTCGACAACTTCGAAATTAGATCTACAAAGAGAGTATGAATAATCCCCTTAAAAAAAGTCTTGAGACGTACCTTTATACTTTAAATCGAACCCAATTTCACAGCTCACATCGCCTGTCAAATGCGACATAAAGCCGAGAATGTGATCCGTATTATGATGGGAATTCAGGCTCGCCCTATTTATATCAATGATAATCTATTTATTGTCACACTAAAAAGTTTTGATTTTATCTACCGATGATGCGATGAAAGAATTGTCACCTACCTCTCGTCTTTATCGTGATGCCGAAAGTCACGGAGATATTCTCGATGACGCAGTGTAGATCTTACGTGACTACAAATAAATATCAATTTCCAATAAATTATTGTGAGTTTCGTGCAAGATGGTAAGCAGCTTAGTGAGGCGATTCACGTTTGCACGTTTTGAGGTTAGACTCGACGTTTCGAGTTAAGAGACAGTGGCTTTGCTTAAAGGGTAATACACCGATGAACAAACTTTATGAGAAGAGAATGTTTTTAAATAAAACGATTAAAATTTTATTCTTTTAATATTCTCATTTCCTCTTTCATTAAATAGTGATTAACAAAAGTAGCTGATATTCAAAGTTTTAACGGCTCGTGCGTATAGTTGATTAAAAATGTTAGCAAATATCTTGTGTGACGGGATGCAAAACAGAAAGTCATTGATATTATAACCCGGCTATGGTAAGCCGGCTTTTTTGACATTATTCACACACGGCCATCTGATCTGATATACTACATATAATTATACCTTTCTTTTGTAAATACATACATATACAGATAATTACACGCAGACACAAGACAAACAGACATGTTCTTGCACACAAATGTTTGTCCTGGGTGGAAATCGAACCCACGACCTGCGGCGTGAGTGGCAAATATAATACCACTGCGCCAACCGGTCAGTCAATTGCAATACCATTTTTTGCATCTCTTTTACGTATCACTCCCCATTTGTTCCTACATAAAGGCTGATAAGTGGCAACGTGGCGTCAATTCTCGTGTTTATTGTATATGTTGATAGGTAGTAGTCGCATAAACTTTACTTACCTTTTTATTCGTTTGCCTCGCTCTACCATGAAAAAAGTTTACATCATTCATACATCTTTTAATTTCTAATACATTAAATGTCAAAACAAGAAACACGAATAAAATATATGTATACACATTTATTTTTAAACAAGTGCCGTACAAGATTTTTCAAATAAATTTGGTATGAATATGTTGTTTTAATCGTTGTCACTTAAGTCGCAATGTTTCCGCCGCGACACGTCAAGTTGCAGGTTGCGGTGACGTTGTAAAAACTCAGCTTATCACCAACTTGATCTTTGGTTATTTAAAAAACGATGCGGTCACGTCGATTGCAGTCGATAATCGTTAGTATTTTGACCTGATGTATCTAAGAGAGATCTTTCCTCGGAAGACCTGTTCTGCCGGTAGAATGTATTGACGAGTGTTATATAATTATAAACGTCATATAGACATACAATGTATGGTATCAACTAAACGTCATAGGACTCGTATATGACTTAAAATGCGAACAGAGCAGTGTAGAGTCAGCATCAGCAACAGCTTTTGCACGTGCGAATGAACTACACGAGTAGTCCAGAAGGAAAAATAAGCCATCCCCTTTTCATATCCTTCTTTTTTTCCTTCTGAACTATATCCCTCTTTCTTACAAAAATGTTGACATATATAGAACTCATCTGATGGTTACGGATATCGAAGGCGGTTACATGAGAGAGCCGCAAGCACATCCTACCATAAAAATATATAACATACATACAACAAAAATATATATCTTAGCCATCTAATTTTAAATTTAATTAGAACAAAGGAAGGAAGCAAGAATCAACGGAATTAAAAAAAATTATGGCCTGTAACTATCTAGGTATTGACTATTTTGCGTTAATTGGTCATTGTCACGTTCAGTAGTTTCACTTTATTGACGCACAAAGAAAAGAAATCATTATATCTTTATAGATAACGTGAAGTTAAAAAGGTAATTGAATTGTAAACTAACAGTTAATAAAGATATTAATATTTCACAAACAAAAGATGCATAATAAGAAGTAATTTTTAAAAAATGTACATACAGTTAATCGATTTGCTTGTGCGATCGATGCGATGTAATTGCGCAGAGATTCATAACATTGTTAAATTGTGAGCCAGGAGGTTTTGTATGATGTTTAATTGCTATAAATGTTGTATTTTTCACATTCCCTGTAAGTGGGTTTTTTTTAAATTACAAAGCGTGCAGGTCCGCATTTACGGTTGCATGTAGACGGTTAATTGCCGCCAGCGGATGTACAAATCAGTAATTGGGAGGTTAAATCATAAGTTATACGGTTAAGAAAGATTATGAATTTAAAACCTCTCTATCAAAATATACCTAGAGCTTTATTTGATTTAACCTGCCTGGGAAACAAATAAGCTTTCGTTTCATTCATTAAATCCAAGATTGTTTTTATATTATAATTATTAAATTTAGACATAAATAAGAACTTCACAAGTTATTACCTAACAAGATCGATAGGAAATAAACTTATAAAATTTTATTAACTAGTGAGTAGTGATTTTCGTATAGCAGTCGGTAAAAATGCAAATGCATCTGAACAAACTGATTGTTAACGCATAAGCAAGACAGAGACACAAGCAATCGTCGGTTTATGTTAGAAACAAGGTTTAAAGAGGTTCAAAAATGTTATACTCGGTATTCTTATTAACTCCTACGTGCTTGTTTTATTACTTAGAATCTGAACATGAGCCTTCTAAATCCTAATTTTTAAAACTTGAACAGCAAACATGCTTATTCAAGTTGCATAAATGTAGTTAAAGATAACTGTCACAAATCATTTAGATATATAGTTACATTTAAAAAATAAAGAGCTTATGCCTAAAGTACAAAAGGCATTTTAAAATCGGTGACTTATTAAAAATTAAAATCAACCTAATTTAACAATTGACAAAAAGCTGATTATGACGTCAGTTTTTTTCTTCTCTCCCTCGGGCATACCTTTCAGCGAGGATTAATTTGGCCCGTTTTATAAAGGCTTACTTATCTCGAGCTAGAGTGTTAGAACGGGTTGTATTTATAGCCTCCATTATACGTTTTATTATTTAATTTATTTAACGCCACGGGTTTATCGGCTTGTCTATTAAATGGTGACAGAGAAATGCGATCAGAACTCAAACACTGCATCTGAGATATATTTATAGATCGTTCATTTAAATTTAGAATAACTTATTAAGCTTCATATACTTTGACTTGACTTAACTGCCAAATTAAAACAAATATACTTATAATCGTTGCCTGTTTTGTAAAATTAGTAAAATCTTTTTTCAGTCTTTATAAAATAAATAAATTAACAAATTGTATTCGTGGCCCATAAGTGATATGTAATGTACGCTTTTTGGTATTTTATAATAAATTAAGTACGATAAAGTGAAATTAGAACTAACAGATTGTTTAAAAGCTCAATATTTCTGAACCGTACAAAATTTTTCCAAAATATTATGTATAAAATGAACGCATCCTTAAGCATGCTAAACATGTTTCTTGTAAATTAAATCTTGATAAAGAGCATTTGTCTAAGATATTATAATTAGTTCCCAGCTTAAATTAATTTGAGAAAGAATGAATTATAATTACCCTGAAGATTACATTGAGCAACTCTAAATTAATAAAGTTTATGCCTTGCTTTTATACTGCGGCCATAGATTTTAATGACTTTCCATCGTATTCCGACACTTTTTTTAGACGTCAAGCAAACTTGTTTCCATAAACTGGCATTGCGTTGCTTATCTCTTGAATAAGAACATTTATGCCCTTATCTCTACGCCTGTGTAATTTAGGTAAATATTATACATATAATCTTTTTTTGTAAAATATAACTGAATTTATAGTGTAACGCGGCCATTGTTTAGATTTTATAAGTTATATTACAAGTTCATTATTTTAAATATATGTTTATAATTCCGATATTAAACAAATGCGTTTTATTACAAACAAGTATTGTTATATTGTGTGATTTGAAACAAATTTTTTGCAAATTTATAACATAAACGAACTTTTGTTAATGAATTAATCTCTTCATATTTTTTTAAAAAAGAATAGATAGATAGATTGGTATAACCTCCATTTTCAGACACTTATTTTAACATCGGACATTTAAATAATAAAAAAAACAAAACAAACAGAATTCAACAGATAACAAAGTAATAATCCTATTATAGTCGACTTAAAACAATCTAAAGATGTTGACAAAAGTCGGTGATGCTTGACCTAAGCAAGGTCGAAAAATAACAATATGTGAACAGGTTTCTGTCGTTATAATATGCATTGTCATTCTTGCTTAATAAACTGAAGTTACAGATGTTAAATGAAACTAAGATATAGATATTGATGCAGTCTTGGTATCATTCTGTTTCGTTAGATTAACTTAAAAATCATTATCGACATATGCATCAAATATAACTATAACGGTAATTATAGTACTTTTTTGTCACAGAAGGTGGCAAACGAGCAACCGGTCACCTACCGACCGCTACCCATAGACATCTGCAACAAGCATTTGCGAGTTGCAGATGCGTTGCGTACCTATAATAAACAGTGAAGGGGATAGACTGAAAAATGAACATTACCTACTCCTATCCATCCCCTTCCTCATCAAATCCTCTTTCTCTTCACAACCTTTTCCTTATTAGAAAAGGGTCTCGAAAGTGTCGAACGAAACGCAGAATACTTTTACTTCACACCTGTCTTCTGTGAGGCCGTGGTGTTTTACCTGTTGAGCAGGCCATTAGTGCAACAGACGTTGTTGCTGCGGACTCTATCAATATTAAGTTCAAGTTCAAGTTAACTTCTAGAAATTACTTACTTTAAAAATTTCACTATTACTTAAGTACCTACTTTAAAAATCCTTTTAATTTTAATGCCAATAGATGTACCAGGTTTTCTATTTATATTAAATAATTCTCATGTGTCGAAAAGAGTAATAAGTACCGAGTATATAAGAGTA
The DNA here is from genome assembly GCA_018246295.1 of Papilio alexanor hazarajatica. Lineage (NCBI taxonomy): Eukaryota > Metazoa > Arthropoda > Insecta > Lepidoptera > Papilionidae > Papilio > Papilio alexanor. The sequence goes on from DWLR01005949.1 coordinate 8,353, forward strand.
TAGTAAGTAAGAAATTAGCACCGAAAAGCTTAAAATTAACTATATATTAGTTGTGCTGTAGAGTTGGGTTGTACTGTACTTCTAATGTCTACACGCATATGTATTTGTAATGCAAAGTAAAATAATTAGATATAGGTACTCGAATAAAGAAGTTTTTCACTATTAATACTTTAATAAATTATAACATATTGTAACATTGTATTATAACATTGTAGTGTCAAAATTAGGTGGCGGTACTTATGTAAATGAAATCGGAAAATATCACATACGAGTATGTACAAAATAATATTTTATAAAATAATATTTAGAAGAAGTTCTGGCAACTTCTTTCATGTTTCCGTCTAATTATGACATGTGTACTTTCAAGGGAAGTGTGAAAACTAGTGCGTACCATACTTCGACCAGATTAGCATGTCGTAACATATCATCAATAGTCTAATAAAAAAATCTGTACCTTTACCTATATAAACTTAACCTATCTTACTAAATACAAAAGGGACAAGGCTCCCCTCTCTTACAACATACATATATGACGAAAGTAATCATTGCGATACTTTGCCGTTGCTTCACATTCGGTGTTTAGAATATTAAAAAAAAATTAAAATTATTTAAATTGCTTTAAAACCTGATTTGTAATAAGTATAATGAGATATCCTTCTTAATTTTTTTATGATTTTCAACACAAGATAAAAAATAAGCCGCGGGTCATCACCTAACGGTAAATGATCACCGCCGCACATGAACAAAACTCTAGAAGAATAATACACGTTGGCGGTCTTTGAGAAAGGATTAGTACGTTATTTTCCCGTAGAGCCCTAAGTTATACAATTTGGAAGTACCGCCAGAAATATCAAAAAAAAAAATTGTGACCGGTCTTCTTAGAGGTCTTTGCTATTGGTTTTGATACAAATAATGTTCACAGAATAGCCGGTAAGTTAACTTTGTTATTTTTAGTGATAATAACAAATACTATACAAAAGTCAATAATATGCGATAGAAAAAACTTAAATCAAACATAGTTAGTCTTTGGAATATAATCATGTAAGCGATATGGGCTACAACTCTTAATAAGTTATACCACGTGCATTAATGAATCGTTGAAGTCTTTTCTAAGAAGGTAAGGACACGTTTTCTAAAGAAATTTTATATATATAATTTTACACATACTTATTGCGTCTTCATTGCGATATGGATTTAAAACTATAATGACAAGAGGTTTACATTAATTTTAAAAGTCTTTTTTACTAATTTTGCAATTTTCCCTAGTTCAACAAATATTTGAATACAAATTAGATATAATTATAACGTATACGTTAATATGAAAACATTTTGACTAAAAACCTCTTAAATTTCTAAAACAGGAATGATGCTCAGAATCAGATAATAATTGAATCAAAAAATAATAATAAGGCTTAACACTTTATAAGCTGAATCAGAAACTGACAATTTTGTATCTCTTGTATACAAGAGTTATTTAATTTCAGTTTATTAAGAAATATTTACCTAAATAAGTTGCCGTAGTAAGGCATATATATAAAGCAGGTTAGGGCATGGACTATGATCGTTTATCAGTAATAAAAAGAAAAAGGAAAACAAAAGGGAAAAAAGTTAAGCACCTACCTGGGGAGTCAGTAGCCGATCGATCGGAGTCGGAGTCCCGATGCGCGCTGAGGTCCCTCGGCGCGGCGTCGAGGATGTCCGTGATCATGAACCTGGTCCGCGGCGCGCGCGCATCGCGCTCGTCGCGCTGCACCGTCATCGCCAGGGCGCCGCGCGGGCCCGCCGCCCCAGCGCCTGCGCCGGCCCCTACCGCATCCAGCGCACGCGCGCGCAGCACCTCGCCCGCTCCCAGCTCGAAAACTTCGTCTTCTGGCCGTCACCGCACTCGCCACATCACCCTGATGCCGAGAGAGACTCGACCGGCGACACGATCCTAGGCGCCGGACTCGACACTTATCGGAGCCGGACGGAAGGACGGGCACTCGATCACCAAAGTTCACACACTGTCAGTTCACGCGACACGTTCGAGCAGCTTATCTGAGCACAGGCGGCTCGCGCGGGTAACAGCCGAGAACTGCGCGCGGCGCGGCGCGGCGCCTGGAGGCGGGTCGGCCGCGGCCGGGGGC
>DWLR01005950.1:0-10477 GCA_018246295.1 Papilio alexanor hazarajatica
ATACGCAGATTTAAAATATTTTGCAAATTATAACCTGTGTACAAAGTGGTCTCAAACTTTTGGCCGGCAGTGTATCTACACAAGCAAAGCCATGATGGACTGCTTGCTAGTAATGAGATTAATTTGCTGCAAAGTTTAATAATGAAAAGTGACAATTATATTTAATTCTAAAACTCTTGTAGATTTGTGATGCAGATTTGAGAATAATAGCAATCTGCTGCAGATTTGGTGGTGCAGCTAGTAACACATACATATGGAATAAGATGAAGGTCAAGCCATTTATTGAAAATATCACTAAGCAAGGGGAAACTAGCTGGTTGATTGGTGAGTAAATTAGCGTTTAGTCTAATTTACATGCAAATGCAAATGATGTATAAAGTTCTTCTTGTTCAATGATGTTTTGATTGTGCATCAAAATGTAAAGCTTTATAGTCAGTAGAAATAGAACAAATATAACCTGCATTATAACTAATATGTATTGTTTGAGTAAAGGCACCTTGAGAACTTACTGAAAATTTGAAATTAAATACACTTGTGTCTAAACTTGAGAGTTTATTGGGTGATGTCTCAGATTGGGGTCAAGTTTAACCCGAAAAAGACACAAGTTTACATGTTTAGCTCAAAAAAACTTTGTCGTAAATCTTTACTGCAAGAGCACTCCCCTACTTGCCTCAGCCAGTATCAGTATCCTCGATGTAGACATATCGAGTGACGTTCAGTTTAGCGGTAAGGCCAAACTGGCCTCCAAAAAGCTTGGTGTGCTCAGTAGATCGAAGCAGTATTTCATATAAAGCGCAAGTTTGGCCTCACATGAAATACTGCTCTCATCTCTTTTCCTGAAGCCCACAATACTTTCATAAGCTTCTTCCATTTGACCACATATAATGGAGGGCAAGTCAAATAGTCAACGACAGAGCTCTTACTAATCGGCTTGATCCTCTGGCATTGCATCGAGACGACGCGTCTCTTTGCATTATCTAGTACTATGCAGAGTATTCTGAAGAATTGTTTTGAACAATTTCTGCAACTGGGTTTCGTTTTCGCACAACAAGACAGCTCCAGTTACCATCCCCACCACCTTGATGGTTGGCTTTCCATAATCGTGCAGTTTTCACGGGACTTCCTGCCTCGCACAGCTGTTGTGGAATTATCTATCCCCAGCAGTATTTCGAAACCAATACGACTTAGGGGTCTTCATGAAGAGAGTGTACTTTGTCTTTAAAGACCGGCAACCCATCTATAGTTCCTCTGGTGTTGCAGATGTACATGGCCGTTGGTCCACTTAATGTTAAGCAACCTGCTGCTCGTTTGTCCTCTTATTCTAAAAAAAAATTAAGTACCGTAGAGAAAAAGAACCATAGATAAACCTTATTATTATTTATGAAGGTCATTTAATATTTAATGCAGAGAAAAAAACATTTGACAGGTGACAACAAATATCCTCAAAGAGCATGGCTTATGACACCAATTTTACATGCAATACAGGGAACTCCAGAATCATATTACAATAATTATCATAGACGCGCAAGAACCTGTATTGAAAAATGCATTGGCAGATTAAAGGGACAATGGCAGTGCCTCCAAAGACCTTTGCATTATACACCTCAAAGATCTGCTAAAATAATAAATGCATGTGCAGTTCTCCATAATCTTTGTATAAAGGCTGGTATACCGGAACCAACATTGTATACAGAAACAGAAATACCGTTTATAAATGAGGTGACAGGATTAGCAGATGATAATGCAAATGATTTGTATGTAGGTGTGGAAGTACGGCGACAACTTGCAGAAAAAATGTACTATAGTGTATGATAAAGGAAAACTTTAATAAGAAAAATATATCAGTATTATTCCATTTTAATATTTTTTTTTCTCACATTTATGCAACCTTGTGTCGTAACATATCAATGCATCAAGATTTGCATCTGAGCTAATTGACTGTAAGTATCGCCAGGCATTCTGTACGCAATGTTGCCTGCAAATGTGTTTAGAACTTCTGCCTGCTCCCGCAGCCATTCCACTTGCTGTAAAAAAAATAATTATAATTTATTTTTTATTAAAGATTTTTAATGTTCTAAACACACAAGCAGTTCATCTGATTATAAGTGACAGCTGTAAAGAAGTAACAAAGACAGACCATACAGATTTTTGTAAAGTAGTAATTTGTACCTGGCAGCATTCTGTGAAGCTCGTACTCCAATGATTAAGTCTGTTCATAGCGTGATTATACCATTGTCAGAAACATTAAGATCTACATCTTACCTTATTGCTATGCGTGGGTAGGTTGTGAGCGTGGGCGTTGCGTAGGCGCTGCCGCTGCGCTAACAGTATATGGCAGAGCGCGCGCAGCACGGCGGGCAAACTTCGCAGGAGCTCGCCGCGTGCTGTCCTTGCAGCAGACACGCGAGTTTCCAGTTCATCAGCATTGAGCGGGACCAGCTCGCATTCGCGTAGCGTCTGCATTAACACAAACATGTTTCTATATATTTTTGTCAGCCAAAAGATAACTAGTGCTTGACCTAAGCCTCTCCATCGATCACAACTAAGATAAGGACTCCCATAACCTAGACTAGATTTTTAGTTCTTGTTTTATACTTTATAACATTTATGATATAGTTCTGACAACTCATAGTAAAGTTACCTAAATTATAATTTTAATCTGTTCAATTTATTTAATTTGGAGCAACTTTCGATAGTTCATAGTTGTTTGTTGTGTGCAGAAATTCACTTTACTCTGATTCCCATAAATAAAGTACGACATTAACTATAGTACATTTTACCGGAAAAAATACAGTACTTCAAAGGCGTGAGCTGACAAAATTATCATCCTAAATATTACAAAGCATAATGGTGTTGGTCCTTTTTGTGGGATGTCATCGCACATTGCATCGCCCTGAATGTTATTTACATCGACCTAATAACTACTTTTAATAGAAGAAAAATTACTTAAACCGAATGAATTATTAATTACAACATTACTTGGCTTAGGTACTTCCGAGAGTAAACTGGTATGGTATGGTAAACCATACAAAATATCCTTATCTAACATACGAGATTGATGCCAAGAGCTAATCTACGTAAAATAACTTACCTCAAGAGCACCTTCGTAGTTATCGCTGTGGAACTGATCAAAGAACGTCATGAGCTTGCAAAGCTTGACATATGCCTCTACGAGCGCAGCGGGCAGCGCCGTGGTGTCAGCATAGCGGAGCCGTTGCGACACGTGCTCGGCGAGCAGGGACAGTCGCTCCCGCAGCCCACCGGCCCCTCCCCCACTGTTTACTACTTGAGCTAGCAATACGCAGAACAGTTCTAGAACTTTTTCTATGTTCTGAAATGAAACATAGTACATAAGACAATGTAAAATCCAATTTATAACACAAAAAAGCATATAAGACTTCATGTATTACTTGAGATAACATAATATGCCATTATTTTATTATGAATGATAATAAATATACACTAAAGTATATATAGTACTAATTCTATAATTAATTTTTACATCAAATATACTTTTTGGTACATGTACAGATAATATACAATTTTTACTATGAGATATTTTTGTGTATGATTCATTTGGGGTGATGCTCTCAGATTATCAGATGAAAATAAGGCATACAGATGTTAATTAAAACTTTGAATACATTAAGAAACTAGCTGTTGCCCACGACTTTGTCCATGTGGAATTCAATATTGATGTATGTATATGTAAACACATACATCTGCGTGATATCTGCGTGAAAAAAGTTCCGCGGAAACCGTACATTTTTCCAGGATAAAATCCTAAGTGATGTTCCTGACCATAATCTATCTCTGTGCCAAATATTATCCAGATCTGTTCAGATAGTGTGGTGTTACGTGGTGACAAACGTCCACCCAAACATTCGCATTTATAACACAATGAAATTTTTTTACCCTCCATAATTTTTTGTAATAAATACTATCCTATATCCTTCCCAGTACCTTAATGAAAATATGTGTACAAAGTTTTATGATGAAGTAGTAGGTTTTACGACCCCCCCCCCCCCTATACCCCTTCAATCCTTTTTTACGCAATCAAATGTAGCATATTTCATTTCCTACTTAACTAACTTATATATTCAGTTCTTTTTGAAATTAAGTATTACCTAAATAAATAAAATAAATAACCATTTATTGCCAGAAAAAAATAAAACAAACACAACAAATTGCATAACAAAAAGAGACAGTTATCTTGAATTATGCCCATTTTTTCCATCGACTAATAGCTTTGAGGCGACCGTAAAGAAAGTGAAATTTAAGTTTCAGTTTAATCACTGCCAAACTGTCGCCTAAAATCTTAGGACGCCGTTAAAATATATGGACTCGATGTTTGTCTTTTAGAGCTAAGTGACGGTTCAGATGTAGCATTATTATACAGTTGATTAAATAACTAATCAAATTTTACTTAAATCGCAACATACTTTTAGTGAGACGGTATTTTTTACCCAATACGTGACAGTAAAAAAGAACACATTTTTAAAATCCTGATAATTGGTGTGAATATTAATTTTTAAATTTACCAAATCCTATTTTTTATTATTTTATGACATCTAGTGATCAAACAAAGCAACATTGTAATAAATTTAATAGTTAATTTTTTGACCCGCTTTGTAATAAACACGCAATCCCGTACAACCGAAGCGTCCATAATAGAACCAGCGCATAAGTAGAACCATGATAAGCCGATTAGACAATATAGATCGATGGTCAAGTTACATTGGCAATCTCAAAATGTCTATTTTTTACTGTGTATTATCTTTGAACCATCGTCATTTTATAGAATATCATATATAGTAAACTAAAGTTTCATCCCAATCATTAAATCTAAATAGTCATTTTATAGCATTTTTTCTGAAGAAATGTTTAACGTAACACTTTAAATTGATATAACTTTTTTTTATTTATGCATCGATTTAGATTAAATAAAAACTAAATCTAACGATTGAAGCTAATTACTACACATTGGTGAAAACCGCATCCAAATCGGTGAAGCCGTTTCTGAGATTAGCGCGAACATTGTAACAGACAAAAATTTTAAAAATCGTTGTTTTGAGTTCTATAGCATTGGTAAATACCCCCTATGTATATATATGTATATATATGTATAATATGTTATAGTTTTGCTAATTTATTTTCGATGTACAGACACCAATCAGTTACGATTTTATTGTATGTATAGATATACATACCCCAGCAATATCATACACTGTGATAGCATCTTCAAAGAGTCCTTTGTTAACCAATTGCTCTGCCACATTTAGAGCTATAACCTGCAAACACAACATCATACATTTTAACAGAGGCTTCCACTATAAAGCTTTTTGAATTTTAGTGAGTTACTATGAATATTTTTATAATTTATTAGTTTGTATGTTAGATACATATATGAAACAATGTTAGAAACTTGAAGAATAGGAGTCTTTCTTGACACTTAAGTAAATATTTGAAATATATAGATAAAGTATTTGTCTACCTACCTTACTGTCTATATGAGGATTATTAAACTCATCTAGTAGACCAGGACTGCATAATCCTGTAACTGGATCCATTCTGCCAAATAGCAATTCATAATCTCTGCTTTCTAAGGCAAGATCCGTACAACAGCACATAAATAAATTTTTACCACTTGGGTCCTTCAAGTTCCTGAAACAATATCAAAACAATTTGATAAAATTTCTTAACTTTGTAATTAATAATTTTTAAACTTACAGATTACCTTAAAAAGAAATAGTAATGTAAAGCATCAGATGGATCAGAAAGTTCAAACTTTCTTACATAGAGTAGCAACAACCTCGCCAAATTTAATCTACGCAGTGGGTTCGGATCATCTATGTCAACAGATACTGTAACAAAAAAGTCAAAATCATATTCAAAAATCTATTTAAAAAAAAGTATTTCACCAACAAACTTCAACAAATATTTAATTTAAATATAAATGATGGCACCAAAATGATTGTATGAAATCATTTTCTATATGTAAGAATCTATCCTCTGGTTGATCCAGGATTGTAATTACATGGAGATGAGATTCGCCTGGCCTATTTTAGCACTGTAAAAATTACAAAACGTGCAATATTTTATATTGGCTAAATACACCAAAGGGTGAAAGCCAAAAACAAAAAATATGTATATATTTTATATAGTATAAATCAGAACAAGATATCATAATATCTGGATGGATAAAAAATTAACTAAAATGATTATAATATTTAAATTAGCTTTAAAAATTGTCACGGAAGAATTCTGTAGAATTTGGTCAGGAGGTTTCGAGTCGTTTTGCCCCTCCCACTTTACTGTGAAAAAATCTACAATATGAATTCTCAACTAGCCTATTGCCATTTATCTCAGCTCAATAAATAATACAGAACTTTCTTTTTTTAAGTGCCTTCATGTTTACTTACATAATGGTGCTTGTACATTTCTCGGAGTGCCCAGCATGTAAACATCGTGAAGTGCTAGAGCCATGTGAACACCATGCACCTGATACCTAAAAATAAGATACCTTTTACATCTTAAACCCATCGTTCTCTATATGATACTCGCTAAAAACATTTATAAATTAACTTACAAAAAGAGAATCAAGCTCAATAGCAGTCAAGAAGTTATCTGAAAGGTGTTACTTTTTCAGATATAATAAGATGCTAGGAAAGAAACAGAATGTATACCTTGGTATTCTAGATAGGAACTCAATAGCCGGTTCAAATTGTCCAGTCAATGTCAATACTTGGAAATAAACCAGCGGTTTTTCATAGGCATGGTAATGAGTCTCGCCTGAAAGGAACAATAATTAAAAACGATTTAATAAAAATTAAACAAATATAGCTTATGGCACCCATCAACATGTTAACAATCATAAGACTAGATATGGACGGATTTTTATAATCAACCGGCTGTATGATCATTTTTTTACACATTTGTACACATTTAGAAAATATAAAAATAAAAATCTAGTCGATTAGATTCAATCAGGAAACAACTCATACCATATTCCTCCAATATAAGTTTCTGCAGGTCTGAATAAGTGAATGCGACCGGCTCATTATTGGGACGCGACTTTATGATGGAGAGCTTCATCCACAGGTAATCATCGGCCGTACGCGCCACTTCTGCATGCTCGTCGCTTACATCGCAACAACCAATTACACAGTACACCTGAATAAAAAAAAAAACAAGAAGACTAATAAAAATGCAATTCATCACATCACATCCCAAGAGAAAGGAGAAAGGATTAAAAGAGAATACTGTGTAAAGCGAAATACTTACTGCTGCTACTGATTTTACAACTGTGAATTGAAAACAATTCATTACCAAGTTTAGGATAAAATAAAATACTCACAGCTCTTTTATATGGATCAGTTGAGTTGCGAACTTGTATCCTGTATTGAAAGTTAATGGCAGTCTGCAATTTGTCACTCAACGCTTTTTCTGGATTTCTGATATGCTCCTCGAGAGCTGATATAAATTCTTCATGATCACGTCTGGAATTAAATTAAAAATAAAATATGTATAATTTGTATTATCGATAGTTACCTTAATTTTTCTAACTTACCCCGCTTTACGTAAACAATGTAGGGCAGCATTAGCATCTCCACTTCTGAGGCAATAGTATATCATTGGCCACAGTGGTCGGTCATCGACTACACCGTCGGCGAGGCCCTGGCTGCCCTGACCTTGCAGACGAAGCCCTACAAAGCCACGTACCAATGGATAAGTACCTGGCTCCCCACCTCTCATAGCAGCAGCAGGGTTTGCACGAACTACATCACTCATGTATTGTTTGTATCTGAAGAGAAATAGAATTTAATATAAAGCACGTTTAAACATACATCTTTTAAGAAAAAATATGCCCAATGTACAAATCGTTTTGTACAAATAATGTACAAAACTACAGAATACATGCCGTTTGGCTTATTCTTTTTTTGTTGTGTTTGTAATTGTCAGAACAAGGTCCTATAATCATTTAAACATAGACATCAGTCTATAATTTTTTTTTTAAATATATGGAAAAGTTAAAAATTTTGAGATATAATGTGCCCATATAAAAATTTAAACAGAAATCAGATGGGAGGTAGTAATTATAATATAATAATAAGTCACTACATATAATAGTTTAAAAAATAAAAATTTTTACCATATTCTACCTTTAATTCTAATTTATTGATTCTGGTGTAAGCTTTTCAAATAATCAATTAAAAAAGGTAACATAAAAAAAGAAATGTATGCGGCAGAAGCCACAGGCAAACAGTAAGTAAGATGTAAATTATCATCATACCTTTTTTCCAAATATTTTTTGCCTTGTGCTATAAGACATTGTTGAATCGCTGGATTATTCCGAGCTTTAAGTGGATCTTCATCTCTCACAATTGCAGGTACGTTGGTCATTGTCTTTATGATCTCCCACATTTCTCTTACTTTCTATATATTGTATTTATAATAATGAAAATAGTGCTTTATCATAATTTTAGTTATTGTGTTTAAAAAAAATTAGAGAATTTAATTACAGACATAGAATTGGTTTAACAATATCAATAAACAAGAAAGATGATCATGAATACTTTCTCTTTTCATACATATCAATAGTATGAATTCAAATAGAATTACAAGCAATATTAGAAAGAAAAAAATATCATTAATTAATTATAATATCAATATAATTAAAAGTAAATACCGTTTCATTTAGTTCCTCAGCAACTTGTGCAAATTTCTGGTGCAGCACAGTTCTAGGCTTAGAACCTTGAAATACCAGCTTATTGTACTGTTGGACTTGTCGTGCATATGCTGCCTCGGTGCTGTCCAACATAGAATGACCAAACTTTTTGGGAGCATCTGCAATACTCGGAGGCTCTGGTGTCTTTTTAAGATCTAGCCAATTCTGTGAGGGCCCTATCATAGCATTCATTAGAGTTGTTTTCTCTTTATTCCACTCTGAAAGCATATGCTCCCACTTTTGGTCTTCTGTTGTTTGCAGTGACTGAAATTTAATATTGCATTCTCACAATTTCATTTTTTAATTAACAGGTCTTTGATGTACCAAAGGTCTGTTAATTACAAAATTACTAATTGGCATACTAAAGAATATTTGTTGCTGTTGTAAGCAGTTTTATATAATGTTACTTACATTTTTATTAACTTCATCAATCAGTGACAAAATAGCATTTTCTCTTTCATTTTTTAAAAAACTCTCAACATCTGAATCAGCAATCGGTTGAAGGGGTTCAAAAGTACGCTTGGAACTGAGCGTCTCTAATTTCTGAGATATCTGCTGAAGATCTATGCCTTTGGATCCAAATAAAAGATGCCTGGAAAATATATGATTTATAAGTGAAATACTCATATTATTTAAACAATCAAATTAACCCTTAGGATGAGCAAACATCACTATTGTCAACTAAGCCAATCACATGTGGACCTAAACCATCATTGAAAACTTAACGAAACTATATATTTATGAAATACTTACACTTACAAGACAATATCATTTACAAATAACAAAGTACTATAATGAGGTTATTAATACTACACCAGATTTCGATTTGTTTCATCTTAAATTTAAAATGCTATTATAAGAATATCACTAAATTAAGATGCAAAACCCAGTTTAGTATTTCAGGTATTTGAATAAACGTTATAAACATGTAATGTTCGTCTAGACACCGTAAAACAAAATTAAATACTTACGCTTGGATATCATTAGCTCCCGATTGTATAACTCTAGAATATAATTCATGCGAAGCCTCCAGAACTTGACCAAGAGATCGTTCAACTCTCGGAAGCTCTTCATTTCCCTCTATTTCAGTTGTTAATTGTTCGGCTTGTTGTAATAACTTACTAAAGTCGTCGTCCGCCATAGTTGTTTAGGTTATCTAGAAATAATATACTAAGTTACAGTTTTTGGTTACAATAACCTGATTAAAATAAACTTATGTTCATCAGCATTTCACTTCACGTATAATTATTTCACTTATTTTCTGTAAAGTTTTTAAACCGCGCCGTTAAAAGTCAGAAATAACCACAGACAACTATAAGCAACTGAATGACAACTGAGAATAGAAAAAAAATTAAATGCAAGAGCTAACGCTTACAGGCGCTTTACTTTTGAAATACTGTAATCATACATTTTCAGTAACTATGAGACAAATAAGAAGTATGGAAAAGATTATATTAATTTTGCACTAGCACTGATAAACTAGATAAGGATGACAGGGAACCAACCTTTCCAGCGATCAATGGGGAGGCCTATGTCCAGACTACTACGACAACTGAACTGATAAAACTCATAGCCTTTAGGAAATGCTGTTATGCTTTGCGTTGCGTCATTAGGCACACTATCATCGCGTTGCGACACCGTGCCGTCCATGTGGCATCTTTAAGAGTGATTTTTTTATAGAAGAAGGGGGCAAACAAGCAACGAGTCGCCCAAAAGAGTGATCACCGCCGCCCATGAACATCCGCAACA
>DWLR01005951.1:0-10477 GCA_018246295.1 Papilio alexanor hazarajatica
TCAGCAACAATAATAAAAATATTTTTAAATTTTAGTAATACATTCATATATATAAATATAATTATTATAATCTAATTCTGTTTCGTAATAAAGTAGGGTCCTCAAGAAGACTCTTGAAAGTATTTCTTTTGATTACCGTAGAGGACGCCAAGAAGAAGGAAGTGGAATCGAAGACATGGAAGAAATTTTAAGGAGACTAGACTCGCAAATTTGGCGAAGATACACTCCACTAAGTTGTAACTAATAGAAAACTAAAAGTTTGCTTCAATAAAATTTATTTTCTTTTATGATATAATCGTCTAAGTTATAATTTTTCTAATAAAAACTGGTAATTAATGTTTTTTACAGTATTTAAAGTTTTCAGTATATAAAATTTTATGTAATAATCTAATCGTATAAGTTCTGACTTTTATAATAGAAACTGAAAATTAATTCGTTTTTTTACTCCATATAAATTTTTCATTCACATTTTTAAAATATTTTTTACTGAAATGGCCATTTGTAATTAATCTAAAATTGCAGCACGCACTACGAGATATCTCGTAGCTGGCAGTCAATGGGTTAAGATGTCGGAGTACCGACAGCTTGACAATTTTTTTTTCTTTTTTTTTTTGTATTCTTATTTCAATACTTTGTTTGATCATCAAAAAGTTTTCTCAAAGTAAAGAAATTGAAATGATTGGACATTTATGTACATGGTGATATATTTAATCAAGAAAAGTTTTTAATCAATGGTGTTGAAATGTTGAATCTCTCTAAGGAATCTTTCTAATAGTCTAAATATCCTATTACTCGAGCTGAAGTAAAATTTTTAACAATACCATCAGGGATTCAGGGCAAAACTCTTGATAATATTTTCCTGGGGCAAGTACCTAAGAGATGTATAGTTGGGTTTGTTAATAACGCTGGTTTCAAAGGTAGTCTCACTAAGAATCCGTTTAATTTTGAAAATTTTAATACGAATACATTTTGTTTATATATTGATGGACAACAAATACCTTCAAAGGAATTACAACCATCATTTGAGACTAATATTTTCACAGCAGCCTATCACACATTATTCTCGGGGACGGGTATTTATTTTCTTAACGAAGGTAATGGCATATCTAGAAAAGATTATTCTAAAGGTTACTGTCTATTAGCATTCGACCTAACCCCCGATTTGTCGGTTAACTCAAGTCACTGGAACCTTATCAGGCATGGTAGTGTAAGATTAGAAGTTCGTTTTGAATCAACTCTTTCTCAAACTGTTAATTGTGTTGTTTATGCAGAGTTCGATAATGTTATCGAGATAGACAAAAATCGTAATGTCACCGTAGACTATATCAGCTAGTAATAAGTTGTATTCTTGTAACTATGTGTATTCTCAATGTGATTTATTTAAAATAATCATAATATTATATTCAAAAACTCTTTATTTTTGCTTTTAACATCTTCATCATCAATTTTAAACGATTTTTTTGAAACTAGAAATACTAAATCGAAATCATTCACCCCTCACTCGCATGCGATCTCTTGAACCGCACACTGCTGGTATCTTTGGTGAAATATTAATAACATAGAGATAGGACAATACTTAAGTGATATTCATCCAATCTTACAACAGAATGTGTATGCTGCGAATCGATTACCAATGAACGTTCAAAGTCCAGCATACGTAATAAGCAACTTGGATCCAGATTCAAAGCCGGGTTCACACTGGGTAGCCATAAACATAGACAAAACCAATATAGGACAATATTTCGATTCCTATGGCAGGCCACCCGCAGGAAACCATAGAGCTTTTTACAAAGAAATTCCCGTCAATGAGATTTTAATACAAATTTATTACAAAATGATTGGACTTCTTTATGTGGCGAATACTGTTTAGTGTATTTGTACTACAAGTTTCATGGCAAGACAATGAAAGAATTTGTGAAATTGTTCGGTGAGAATACAATGTGTAATGACGTGCTACTACGAAATGTTTAAATCCATTTTTGAATAAAATAGCAATAAAGTTTTAAAATATAGAACATGTGTTTTGTTTATACCTTCAATGTTGTTATGACGCTGTTAATGAGGTGATTAGATAATTATGGTAGATAAGAAGTAGGACGTTGGTAACCGTAATTAGAGTGGTGATTAGAGAACAATAGGAGTCGAGGACGTCATTAAGATGGGTAGTGGAGCTGTAATATTCAGAAAGCTTTGGAACGGTAAGAGATATCGTCAAGGGGATGCGCTAGATCGATCGGGCGTAAAAAAAATCCGTTCCCAGTGAATCCCAACCGGTGAATCCCCACTACTGATCTATACTTACCATAAAAATAGTGACAACAGCGTACATCATGACGGTATACAAAAGTTCACTTTTTTTAATTTCGCATAAAATAGATTTGTTTACTATTGAAAATTAC
Source organism: Papilio alexanor hazarajatica (assembly GCA_018246295.1). NCBI lineage: Eukaryota > Metazoa > Arthropoda > Insecta > Lepidoptera > Papilionidae > Papilio > Papilio alexanor. The sequence goes on from DWLR01005951.1 coordinate 2,400, forward strand.
CTCCTGAACTATTATAGTTCAGGAGGGGTTATAGGTAGGAAGAGGTTCAATTTTTTCTTAACAAAATAACTTCACAACAAAATTTACCTAATTATAATGTGTATGCCTAAACACGTGAATATGAAAAAAAAGTTAGACATTTTTATTCATTTAATTTTTTTACCATGTCTCATTAACATAATAATCTTTAAGATAAACAACGGTCTCTACGTGTTTAATTTAAATGTTATAAAAACGTTACTGCGAATTTTCATAATGTAATAAAAACTGAACATTTGGTGTTAAAATATAATGCTTTTGTCACTTTTAATAATAAAAGAACTCGTAAATATTCCGATATTTCATGTTTTCCATTGTGCGGTAATAAGCGACGCCAAAGAAAAAAATAATGAGGACAAATGAATGACTGTTTTAAAATTTCAAATGTCCCAGCTAAATGAATTTATAATATGAATTTGGAATTCTTAACCAAAGAGGAGATATTTCAGATCAAAGTGCCACAAAATAAGTACGACAAAATGCCAATTTCATATGTAAGGACCTAATACTACGAATACTGCATTAACAAAGATTAGTAATATTTATGAAGAATAATAATCCGAATTAGAGGGAAAACAATCATGTGTTCAATTTACAAATAATTGTTTTTTTAGTAATAAAACAATCTAATATTTAATTTTGAAGTTGTGTTAGCTAAAATTGTAAAAAATTCAGCTTTTAAGTGCTTATGATTAGTACATCCGTTCATTTAAAAGGTAATTGCACACAAACTAGTAGTATTACATTTGCGAACATATGACTAACACTTTGACCGGAGAATAAGAACTTTTTAATGGATTCAGAACAAAAAGAAATTGCCTTCGTAAAAACGTATTGATGGAACAATCTGAAGAAGCGACGTTGACAAATTGCTTTTTTACGCAGAAACAGCCGTTCTGCGGACCTGATGATTTATTTTCGTTCACAATTACATTCGTCATATTGTCATTAGTGATCTGATTTGTTATTTTATAAGGCGTTAATTTGAAAAAATTCTCAAGATTTTTTTTTCTTAAATCTATTTTCTAAGTTATTACTCCACTAAAATAAAAGCAGAAATGTGCTGTTAGGTGAGATTGGTGAATACTTTGCGAGTATATTAAAATGTCTAAACCAATATGAAGGCGGGCATCGTTTACGGGGAATAATAACACTTACCGATGTTAGAACAGTATCTCCATGATTTAAAAATACAACATATAGACTGTCATTGCGTTTAAACTCTTTGCTGTACCTAATATGTTACTTTAGATAGTTCAAATTATTATTCCACTAATGGTCCATTCGACCGGTGAAATATCACGACCTCACAGAAGACAGGTGTAAGGTAGAAGTTTTCCGCGTTTCGTCTAAGGTGTGTGGTGCCGGATGCCTAATTCGAAAGAAAGACGATTTGACGGAGACGGGAATAGATAGGAGAAGGAAATGTCCATTTTTCTGTTTATCCTCTGTCTATTAAAGGTAACGCATCGGCAACTCGCAAATGCTTGTTGCAGGTGTTAATGGGTAGCGTTCACTTGGGTGACCGTTTCTTGACCGTTCACCTTCTTGCTTAACAAAAAAACACGTAGTCAATAACTCTAAAACCGTCAAGCATAATTATGTTCAGGCTGGACTGAATATGTATGTATATTGCTCAGCCACAGCCCATACTGCGGTGTGATTGATCTTGACATTTCTCCTTTTTATTTAAACGTCCAGGTAATCCCATACAGTCAATAAATCAAAACCTCGTCTACACTTTACGCTAAGAAGTGGAAAAATATTTAGGGTTATCTAAAGATAACTCTAAATGTTTTGTTTTAAAAATTAAAATTTTTATAACAAAAGAAGAATAATGTTTATGTGTATATATGTGTATAATGTATAAGCATATATATTCCCAAGGAGGGTTGGCGTCAGGCAGGCGGCCGGCCGGAAAACTATAGCCAAACCAGTTACAGCATGGACTACAGTAGAGTCCAGGATATATGGAAGAGTAGTACATACTGTGCCGACCCTACGCAAGTGGGAAAAGAGCAGGGAGATGATGTGTATAGTTTATATTCGGGCCTAATATTCTATCCATTTCATTTCGTTAAGAATATATCTCTATATACGTGCCACCACTCCTTGCCAGATTTTTTTTATGAAATAAACTAACAAGCGCTTTACTAGATATTTTCTTGAACCTTCCTTAGATATGGATAATCTGCAACAACTTAAATGAATTGCACATGTTCAAGTTAAAGTTGTGAGCAAGTGGATGGCTAACAATATTGCGCAAGAGCGACGTGTAAGGTAGACGCTTACAAACACCTCAGTAGCGAGATTAAACGCAGTTGTAATTACTATTTTTTATAACATAGTGATTATGATGTGAGGTAGTCATATTTCCTTTATACGACAGCCCGTTTCAGCTACAACTTTTCCCTTTTACATGTATAATTAAACGAGATTTTTTGAAACAGATACGATTTACGAAGAAAAGAGTAGCATTGCAATCTACGTGAGTAAATTCTTACATTAGGATGATAAAACATCTTATTCCAGACACTAATATATGGTCTAAATACTGAATAAACAAAGACAGCTTGTCTAGACTGTAGATGAGTCAGCAACATTTTAAATTATTTGCATTGTGTTAAAGTGTAGTTCATATTATCTCTAATAGCATAACAAGTTATATTGCCTTGGAGTTGTCGACCTCTATTTTACTTTGTTTATGCGTTTTACATTTGATGCATGTAGCTTAAAACTAACAAAAACAAGTTTAATAAAGCAGTTATTTATCTATACAAATATTATAAAGAGAAAAGTTTAGTTTGTTAATTTGTTCCAGTTTAGTTCAGAAAGTTCTTCTAGTAGCCTATGCTTTATTTTATTTTCATTTTTTGTCTGTCGATTTACTCGAGCAGAGCTGACGCGCGTTGCTAGTTTTGTTGTCAATTTCCTCTTATGTAAATGATAATATCCAGCCATAAGTGTTTCTTGCTGTCGTTACTCTGAGGGTATTCATTCAACCCTTCCTGGTTGTCGATTATTTATTTACTTACTTGAAATTACAGTTGGCTTTAATTTAACAGCAATATGATGAGTGATAACAAGGTGAAAAGTTCTATCTCCTCAGCATCCTTTTCTGCACTAATTTTTGATCTAACCTAATCTTTTTTTCTCTTGTGTGGTAGTCAGTTACCATCAGGCGAGCTGCGTTATCCTTTGCCCGATTCTAATGTTAGAAACTTAAACCGTTAAAGTATTATCTACTTATTCACAACCTAATCAAATATTTTAATGATCTTTGAAAACAATAATTAACGTTGTTTTATAAGGCAACGACTTTAATTAATTACATCATTATCTTTCGAGCAGGACCTATCACTCTAATGGGGCCATTGACATGTGGGGAAGCAATGACACTAAGGACACTCTGTTCGCTGATATCCTCTCCAATTCAATTCCTGTATGACGTAGACCCGGCCGCTTTAATTTACAAACACTCGAAATAATCAGATAATTAGTCCAATTTCACCAGTTATTGAATTTTCCAACATACATTACGGTGCTTCAATTAATAGGTTATGCATGCTTTTAATCCACTTGTTTATCCAAGTATCTGGAGAAAAACATACGTGAAATGTTCATGTTTTTTTTTTTCAAATTTCACCAAGAATTAAAAATGATGGATTAGGAAAAAATGTGCTAGCGTGTGGCGTGAAAAATCTTTTATGGTTAGAATTACGAAAGGTATAAATTTGATGCAGTTAAGTTGTTAAATTGTTAAAAGTTAAATGCTCTAAGCCTAAGTTTATTTCGAATAAAGTTTCGTGTTTTGACATCGCAACCAAGAAATTAATGCATATTACATGTCAATTTAACATCGCAGTCCTAGTTACTAAGCGATGTGTTAATATACCGCTGCATGTTGGCTGTATCAAGAAAGTCTGTTAAACGTTGTCATCTGGAATATTTTGCTAACTTATTACCGTAAATTAATTTTTATTACTATAAAATTAATATTTGATTTACTAGAAAAATAATCCCGAATGAATATAATGCTCAGGAAATATACGAAGTGAATTTCTAGATTTTTAGCGGTTCCAAAATCGCTGAATTGTCTAGTAGATAATAAAAGTGGTAACAAAAAAGATGTAAAAATACATATTCTATCGGAGAAACAAGTATGTTTTTCTTATTCGGGCCACTAGACAGGAAACGACAATGCGCATGGAAGAAAGCTTACGTTCGAATATAAAAAAAACAACATTCTATTATTCGGTACAATGAATCTAAACGATGAAAAGCATCAAGCTTATTTCCTTTGTTGTAAAATTTTGTGACGATGGTTACACTTGTAAGAATAACGGAAATGTACAGAGTAGAAATTTTATTTCTTTCACTCAATAAATTTCATTTTATTTTTAAATTTGAGATGGACAATTATTTGAAATCACAAATTGATTGTATAATAAGTATTCCTATATTTTATGGTGGTATAAGATTTATGAATTAATTTAACATCACTATTACGTTGTATTTGTGCCGGTATGAGGGTGTTGCGATGCCCTAGTAGTAGCAGCAGAAGAGGATGGAAAAGAGAAGGAAATATCAATTTTTCTCTCTATCCCCTCCTCTGTCTATTAAAGTTAGGCAACGCATCTGTAACTCACACTAATCTTGTTGCAGATGCCTATGGGTAGCGGTCACCTAGGTGACCACTTCCTCGTTTGCCACCTTCTTTTATAAAAAAAGATAAAGTTTCACAACTGCATCAGATCGGTGATAAAGATAACATTTGATGACAGCGCCTACATGCAAATTGAATTTGCTTTTATTTCCATGTAATCGTTTACAAGAATTTTAGATTGTTATAAAAACTATAAGTTTATGTTTTTTCCTCAATAGTGACGATTAAGTGTTAAAACAATCATGCATTTTATATGTAATACAATTGTATTTCTCTTTTATACAATGAATTTTAATCCTTCAATTTATATTACATTCAATTTTAGTTTGAAGTTATAAAAAAAAAAAAAACTGTTACAAACAACTCTGGCCATAAGTTGCAACGGAATAAATTTACCGAGGTCATAGATAAATGGCTAAATGTCGTTTAACATCACTGTACCGAGAAATGGAAGCATGCTCTATAAAGTAATGAATTTACTTCCTACTTGCAGCACTTCATATATATATTAAAGTATTCTTTTCATCAAAAGGTTTTTTACAGACTTTTTCAGTTAATATTGTTACTGGTATATAAAAACTTAGTATATAATAAAATAATAAAAATGTAAATAAAAACTTTTAACAAGAGTTTCCTGCAAACGGCACTAACGCGTAATTATGACTTTTACTGTAAAAATAACTACAATTTAATGTTTTGCCTATATATCTATGGGTTTTTCGATGACCAATGTATCTGAGTTTCATTTGAGTACCTATCAAATTTGGATGGGCCTCGTTATTCTATAATAAAAGCAAGGCATTTCATAAACAGTCAAGATTCAGTATAATTTTAATGTTCTGATTTAGCGTTGTATTCCAAAGGTTTTATTTTATTGTTATAAAGATTACCAACAATTCTTAATCAATATTGGCTTAAATAACTAAAAACCTTTTCAACTTAGCGAAACTTTTCAGCAATAACGGATTTTAAAAAGTGATCTAATATTTCGCAGTTCCATTTAATTATTCCAGTAAACTAGAGATACTTAATGTCTGTGAAAGTATAGAGTTCGAAATGCAAAGCTCTTAAAGGTTCCTAGTATACAAAAGTTGTTTGCATTCTAACAGTAAAGCCTCAAATATTGACTTTAGCCGCTGCTAGAACTTTTCAAAATGAGGAAGTAGCAAGCACTATGAAATTTTATTGTTCGTTCCGAGAAGTGCTTATCCGTTTCATGCCAGATAATTACGGATGATGGATATTATCCTCTCATTGTACTATTTTATCACTTTTTAAAACATGCTTAGCAAATGGACGGGAATTAAAAGCGTCGATTGACTATGAAATGGCATATATACGTTGGCATAGCATACGTTTTCAATTTTTAATCGACTTCATAAAATGGCGGAGGTTCTCAATTCGCTTGCACTTTTTGTTATGTTTCTTACCTCATTTATGAAATAAATTGTTTGGTTTTTGTTGGGTCCCATTTAATTTAAAATATCATTAAACATTGGGTTTTGAAGATATACCGAAATTTTATATTTAAGATTTAAGACAAGACCCTGTTTGGATTTAATGGTTTTGTAATGAGATGTACCGTGGCTATAAATGACTTATTGACTAATGACTAATTTTTGTTGGCAATTTTGAAGACAATTTGTTATTTCATTTTGATTATCACAATCACTATAGTTGAATTTCATATATACGACTGATTTTTGAAACACAGTAAGTATTGACATGGTAACGAATAAAAGTAGCATTTACGTATTTCGCATGATTTCACAAAATTATGAAAACAAGAAGGAAACGATTCGAGCTCAATTTATCATTGTACAATTTTTCTTTGTTCGTGCATTACGGAACGCTTTTTACTCGAACCCTCACGCAGGCCAGTGCCACTCCCTCTAGTCTACCGTATTAGTTAATTGCTTTAAACAGTTTTGAAATTTAGAACTGTATAAAAATGTTTATTATTTAAGAAACTATTTTTAGTCATTTTTGTCATCGTACATTGTTTTGAAAATAAATTAATTTTCCTTTAATAATTAATTAACTTTAATAGTTTACTTTTACATGAATTCTATTTATTTACGACCAGTCTTACACATCTAGTGTAAGATTTGTCATTAAAATAGATTTGTGGAAATAAGAAAATTGTCATGGAGACGTCCCTGTTAAAAAATGTTTTGATGGTACGTAAAGGTATCGCGCATTATACTTAAAAATCTCTCTCAACAAAATGTTTTTTATATAATTATATATTATAGTATAGTGGTATATAAATAAATATCACGAAGTTATAATGCTAACATATGTATATACATTGATGATGACTGTTGGCGCGGTTGGTAAGACGCTTGGCTTTCACGCCGCAGGTCGTGATTTCAATTACCACCCAGGACAAACGATTATGGCACATTTCCCCCCAATGAAAGGATCAATGGGGAGGCCTATATCCAACAGTGGACGATCATAAGTTGAGATCGATACTAACTAAGTAATATTTATTGTAGTGACATTCTTTAGTTCCACTTATTTTGTTTTAAAAGTTATACGTTTCATGGGAATCATTAACTATTAATAATTATTCGCTTTGTCATTATCGTAACGAGTTACTTTATTATGTTTCCTTCGAAATACTTACGTCAAATTTTGTTAATTATATTTTAATTAGGTTAATGTATGTCTATTCAACATAAGCCCATCATAGTTTCGTAAAGCTCTCACGGAAATTGGTTGTCCTTGTTTCATCACGCTATCCAATTTGAAATTTATACCAAACAGCGTACGTATCCCGACACAAATGATTGACAAATAGAACTATTACGGACCATCCTAAACAAATATTGATACGGCTTGTAAAACGATTGGATTCAGTACGAAAGGTTTATTCTTTCAATGAATCATCTATGTACATGCGACAGAGCAGCGATTGGACAAATTTAATTCACATTATCACAAATTACATATGTACATTTAGTGGATTTCGTTTTAGATTATCCGAATTTTTTTAATTTTATTATAGGAATTACCGACAGTGGAAACTGTTATATCATTGTATTAAATTTACCGATTTTTTTGTCTATTATGTCCACATCTGATAGGGCGGTACATTTTAAACTTACAAAATCACAATAAATCTACAGGATTACGTTGTTATTTTCGTTCCTTTATTATTATGTTATCTACACAACTAGGTGTTATTGTTCTAATAACTGGTTGATTCCCTTACACTAAATTTGTAGTTAGGTTGATTAGTTATTTAAATATTCAAGCCAACAAATCACTAGCCTTGTTCCCATCATCTATGTATAATTCGATGTCATTCGGGTGTATAAAATTTTAGAATAATATACAAAAGTATCCAGACCCGAAAATTATATAA
>DWLR01005952.1:0-10476 GCA_018246295.1 Papilio alexanor hazarajatica
TAGTGTATTCAAAGTTACATTGATTTATTATTAGGAAGCCATTTGGGTCGCTAAATCCACAACGCATCATACATTTTCTTGAATATTTTATTGGCAATTTGCAAACGATCCGCAGCCCAATTATTTTATAAAACCGATAAGACCGGTTCTAGATGTCAAGAATTCTACAAGTTTTATTAACAACGCATCGGCATAACGTATTTTTTAACGAATTACTTAAATTCTTAAAGGATAATCAGATGTGTTTAAATGAAAATAGTCAGTTTGTAATAGTGAAAATAATGTACGATCTATTTGAGTTAGTCTAAAAGTTAGTTTTTTTTTTTTATAACAGAAGGTGGCAAATGAGCAAGCGTTCACCTAAGTGACAGCGGCCCATAGACATTTGCAACAAGCATTTGCGAGTTGCAGATGCGTTGCCTAACTTTAATAGACAGAAAAATGGATGTTTCCTTTTCGTATCCACCCCTCTTTCCGTCAAATCCTCTTTCCCTCCCCCTCCTTATTAGAAAAGGATGAGAAGGGGAAGAGGACTACAACTAGGCCTCCGGCACCTCACTTCTCGGACGAAACGCAAAATTCTTCTACTTGACGCCTGTCTTCTGTGAGGTTGTGTTATTTCACCGGTCGAGCGGGTCATTCGTGCAACAGATGTTGTTGTTGCGGACTCTACTACTGCAAAAGTTTTGTTTTAAGTTTAAGTTAACTAACTTACAACAACAACTTTAAGTTACTTAAGTTTTCGAAAGGAAATTAGACCGATTTTATAGCTTTATAAGAGGCAAATTGTTTGATGACAATTGTATAATTTAGAAGAACATAAAACTCCTTAAAAGTACTATCGGAGTAGGATAAAACAAACAGCAACAAGAAAAATCTTATAGAAAAGAAGAGAATCTTATAGAACTACAAAAAATATTATAGGAATAGAAGAAATCGATAAAAAATATAATCTAGATTTTAATTGATTTAAATATCACTACACAATTTAGTGTACAAAAGTTAAAGAACAATGTTTCTCTAAAGCTAATAAGAAATTTGAATACGTTTAAAACTAGCTATAGGAATCTTTGTAGCTAGATAAAAAGAAATTAAAACATATATGGAGTCACATTATCTAGTCGTAATTAACTTTTACATCCAACTCAATGTCAAACCACACACAACCAGTCGTTATTGATTCGACGCCGGCAAAACATGAGTCATAGGCAATAAGCCCGAAGCCACTTCAACGCCTTATTTGAAGAAAAAAAAGCTAACCGAAATAACTTAAAAAATCATTCATATTACACACGAAAAAAAAATACGATACTTTCTTCAAATCATCAATAATTTTTTAATATTTTTTTTTATTTGTTATTAAAACCACGTTTCAAATCAATGCATAAAAATAAATAAATTGTTTAAACATATAAAAACTCTGTACATTAAAATAAACCCTGTCAACTTAAAACACACAACTATTTAAAAAAAACGAACAACGGTTGCACTGAGCGCGAAGTTTTCAAAGTTCCGAAGCGAGCGAGAGACGACCGCGTCGCGCGGTGGAAGACGGCGACTGATTCATCCCATTTCATCAGATCAGAGAATCAAATACGAATCATCAGTGCTATTATTTAATAATTGTAGCTATAGTTACATTAAAAGTTTACATTTATTTAAGTTCCATTAAATTGTTGACAATTAACGATGTGTTGTTTTAATCGTCAATCAAGATGAAGTGATCATTTTAGTACGACTTTATAAAACAAGTTATAAACAAGACTACGACTGTACCAGTTGTTTTTTTTCTCAAATCTTTTTCAGGACAAACAAAGCAAAAAATATCCTTTTTATTACAGCTAACTACATAATACTGCTGTAATTTAAAATTGCAATTTTATATAAGAGGTTTTACAACCACACACGGGCTTTAACTTTTAGCTTTAACAAATAGTCGAATCCTACCTAAAGTTTCGCTAAGGTAAGGCTAAGGACGCTGCACGTTCTATAAGGTTCTATTAAAAATCAATAAGAGATTTTAGTTTCTAGACTTCAAATTTAAAACACAAGTATTAGACAGCGTGTCATACTATACCTCTGTTCATCCGGTTAAGGTTAAAAGAGTGAGAGTTTATTACATAAGTCAACTGCATGTCAATTACGCAAGCTTCAAGTACAATGTAATGCTAAGCACAGAGCGCAGTGTTAGAGCTTTAGTGACGTCATCACAGACAAAGACGCATTGTGTGGTATTTATAACTACGAAGGAAACATTAGTTTCCTTCAATACATACAAACAACATATTGATGTTACTTTTTGTAATAGTTATCTGTTTAGTAATTCTAAGATAAAAATTATATAAAATAGCCTTCTGGTCAAAACCCAATTAACCGTTTTATTGCCAAATACAAAAGTAAAATTTATTTTGTTTATTATGCATGCAAATTGTGTACTTTGTCAGTTTATATAATATAATGGGATTGTTATATTAGAATATGTTAAACTGTTTGTTAATTCTACACTGTATTGGATTTTATATTTATTAATAAATAATTCCTTAATTACTTAATATATTAAGGGTTCAGAAAAGTATAAATAGAAACATTATATTTATTGTAATTGTAAAGATCTTTTACTACATGAGATCACGCCCGTAACGCAGAAGGGTAGACAGAGATTACGGGTTTCCATTTGGCGCGATCCTGGCACATATCTGTTGCATCTTCTAAGTTTTTATACATCTACATTCAAGCTCGTCAATGTCGAGTACTCCTTATATTCCCTTTCTTTAGGAAATCACTAATTTGATATATATTCTTATTTAATCTACGTTATTCAAAAGTCAGTTTTTTTACATTAAATATGTATAACTTTTCAATATACAATTTGTTTAATAGAAAAGTTTATTTATGCCACGACTTTATAACACGTTTTTAGATTTATTGCGTAAAGTTAACAAAATAAACAAAAAGTAAAAATATCTCTGGTCATAAGGGATATGACTCAATGACGCCAGACAGGAAAAGAACCCGACTGTGCGCGATTTGTGCTCGTGTTTTGTGCATACAAACATACTCATGTGTGTAAATTATACATGTTCGTTTACAAAAACATTATATAAACAAAACTAAACCTATATAGCCGAAAACACGGTAAGATCAACGTTAATTATTTTGAAAAAGAACCGGCTTGAAATATTTAGAATTTAATTTGTAAGTTATTAAGCCATTTAAAGCAACGGCCTTAAATCGACAAATATGTCAATATAAATAAGTCAATATATCAATATCTTTGGAACCCAAGGTACAATGACATTTAAAATTAAATGAAACCATCTTGCGAATGTCCCCTTTCCAAGAAAAAAAAATTAACATCGGTTCATAAATAGAAATATAACAAACATAAAAAATACAAAGGAATTGAGATCCTGCTCATTTTTTTTGAAGTCGGTTAAAAAGGTCATCGAACCCAAAACAATTAATCTATGTGTATTAATATTACAAAGAGAAAAGGTTTATTTGTAATGGACTGAATTTAGAAAGAACTATTAAGCTTTAGTAAAATACTTGGCTGACCGGTTGGCGCAGTGGTAAGATACCTTTCACGCCGCAGGTCGTGGGTTTGATTCCCACACAGGACAAACATTTGTGTGCATGAAAATGTCTGTTTGTCTTGAGTCTGGATGTACAGACCGACGGAGGACGGGCAAAAGCGTCCTTTCCATAGTATGAAGGAACATACTGCGATCGCCAACCCGCCTGCCAAGCGAGGCAATTATGGCACACTTCTCCCAATGATGCGATCGACGGGGGAGAACTATGTTCAGCAGTGGACGATCATAGGCTAATATGGAATGGAATATGGTAGTAAAATATTAAAATTTTTAGCTTCAGAATATTATATTACATTAACATATTGCTTATATATGTTTTAGTAAATTGTCACTAATATGGTCAATTTGAATTCGCTTCGAACGTCGGTTAACAATGCCAATTTTGCAACAGAAATTTATCTTATTACTCTTTTTTCAATCATCCTTTCAACATGTCCGAACTAACGCAACTTCAAAGCATAATTCTTAACTTTAATGTTGTTCTTAATTATTATGATGTAATATTAAGTCGACACGAACGTCAAGTCTGCAATAAATGAGTTAAATTACTTATTGCCAAAGTTGGAGTAATGTAGGGCAAATGTTGAAAAGGCTGAAGTTTCTTTACTGATGATAATGATTCTGAAGAAATACAATATGTTATTATTGATACTATATGTTACGATTGGTGACATCAAAGGACATAAAGTCTACCTACAGCGTTAGTAGGAGTCGTCCTAGGCGAACTTATACCGATCAGATTAGTGAAATACATAACGGACGAGCATTTATGCACGTATACGTAAAAGAAGCGAAAGAGGTGTGGCAGGAACGTGCATTGAATTCCGAAATCTTTAACAGTGGTAGAGTCCGCAATATCATGTGTTGCACGAATAGCCCGCTCGACCGGTGAGATACGACCGTAGAAGTTTTCTGCGTTTCGTCTGATGAGTGTGAGAGCCGGAGGCCTAATTTTAGTCCTCTTACCTTTCCCACCCTTTTCTAATAAGGAAAGGATGGGAAGGGAAAGAGAATGTGACGGGTAAGGGTTACCCCCTTACCCGTCACATTCTCTTTTCCTTAGGATAAGGAAATGTCAATTTTTCTGTCTATCCCCTCCACTGTCTATTAAAGGTAGGCAACGCATCTGCAACTCGTAAATGCTTGTTGCAGATGTCTATGGGTAGCGGTCACTTAAGTGACCGCCTGCTCGTCACTTTCTTGTATAAAAATTAAATCTATTTATACATCTTATTACACTCCAGCGTACCTAAATAGTGATTCAGTTCAGCCTGAATGGTCTCGCGGTCACTGTTGCGTGAGGTTCTGATATTGTATCCGAACCTTCAAACCGATTCGTTACATCGGGTAAACAGGTCAAGAACATGTGTCAGTATTATGTGTTATGTCCTACGCGGTAATCAAAGTTACTTTTAAATCATATTCCTTAATCGAATAACGTATATAAATATGGAGAGTGAACAATTGATTGATACCATTAAAATTATTTAATTATTGTTATTTTTCCCTAAACATCTTTTTAAATTCGGGAAATGATAAATTTGATGCTATAAACATTTAGTGCCCATGAAGAATATAAATATTAAAATAAATAAGTTACTGAAAATTAAATCGACAAATTGCTTAGTTATATATTTGTAAAAAATACTCTCTTGGACCTTATTAAATTATTTTTTTATGTTTTGATATATGCTAATTTGCGATCTCTTTTTCTTTAAAAAAAAATGCACACTCATTTGCGGCAGAAAATGGTATTGAGTGAAAGTATGTTTAATTCAAAGTTATCGATGTTATGTTACTTAAATATTTACAAATCACTATGAGTTGAGTACTTGTCTCGTTACTTGAATTTCTAAAGATGACTGTGTAGTTTTATGGATAACTTTCCAATCGGAAAGTAGTTATTGATAATAATGTCGTAATCGAAGCAATGATTATTTAATTTTTATCACACCTGAAGATTAAGTAAGGAGTTGTAGATGACTTTTGCCTATTTTATTAATGTATAATTCGTCGATAGATGGCGCGCTTTTAATTTTGGATCTTGATTACCACACAAAAGTAAAAAAAAAAATAACTTTAGCTAATGCTTAACGTCTCGCTTAAAAGGTTTTATAGTAAATTGTAAAAGATTATCACAGAATCCAATATAATGCGTAAATGTTTTGAAAAAGAACATAACGCAATAGTAGTTAATGTTGATATTGGGCAATAGATGTCGCTGTACACCAAACAGTTTATCAAGAATAGTCAACAAAGTAACTGAAAAAATATTTTCCTTGAGGAATTTAATTTGTCGTTCTGTACTTCTCAGGTTGTAACGTTAAGGTTTTCGATTTTTGCATAGATTAAGCAATTTACAGTTTTACTAAGGGGTGGGTAACTTATTTGGAAGGCCAAGTAATACCACACTCTCCAAAAAAAATTGGTTCATCAAAGGTTTGGGCTTTGCTTGACAAGTGACAACAAAAGTTGAACGGATGATTCGAATTGACTGCCTCACGTTTTGCATTCCGTACCCTCACTGGTAATGGTTAACCACTATGGTGTTGGATTGTCATTGTGTCACCATAAGATTGTAACCATAGTCATTGTACAATTTAGCCATATTAATGAATTTTTCGGCTCTTGGTTAATAATTTGTCAACGGTTTATTATATTGTTAGTGACATTATAAACTAACGAAGTTGACAATCTGACGGTGACAGTTGTAACTTAATCAAGGGGCACTTACCCTATGCGAGACGGCGACCTGCGCTATCCCTAGGGCACCGGGCCGTTCATCTCCCGATTCATCCCCGGAGCGCTCCCCGGTGAACACCGAGTCATGGGACACAGACAGCCCGCTGCTGTAAGCGCCCTCTCTGTGGACAACATATACATTAACCAGTTTTAACGTAACTGTGGTAGAGCTGTTACATTAAATAGCCAACGCGTCTGCAACTACAACTGTTACCACAATAATTAGCTTGTTGTGGTAACAGGTGAACAGGCCCTTGATAACAAGTGAACCGCTTTCTCGTCTGCCACCTTCTTCTATACACAAAAAATGTGTTCTAATTGATGTAAATTTTATATGGCCAATGTAAATGTAAATTTGCCAACTTGAACATTGTTTGAAAAAAAAAATATTCGTCTTATTGTTGAGTGGAATAAACTTGGGGTAACTGTTAGCTTAGAATACTAAGCCTCTACAAAGTATGCACTAAGTTGCACTTTACATTTGATAGTCACTTCATACATCCTGCAGACCTCTTAACTAACAAAAGAACACTGAAAAGGCAGAATAAAACAGAAGACGCCACTTTGATTATTTCGGAAAAGAGATAAACCGCGTCCCTGCACACTTTTGCGCGCGGATACACTTCGCAGCATTTAGGACAGTCGCACAGTATAAACTTTTGGCTGTATTGTAAAAAAAAACCCGCGACATTGGACCTTACCAAAAATTATTAAAAACTACAAATCAAATAAATACATATCAAATGATTTTAAAGTGGAAACGTTACAATAACTTTAAAATAATTAAATATGTTCACACGCAAAAAGACAATCAAAGTGAAATAATATCCTTGCAATACTGGGTTTTATCACTGCGCGGAAAAAATTCATAGTGCACACATGCCCTTAATCTCGATGTCTGTGTGCGTGCCAATACTTTTTGGAACAAACACATCGTATAAGTACTAAGATATAACCACCCACAACAAAGCGAGTGATGTGTCACGACTTGTCTAGACGACAGTACTCGACAAGTTTATTGAACGGATGCATAGAAAATGCTTTGACAGCGTAATGTAACAAAAGGTGTCAACACTTGTTGAAAAGCGTCGGATATTGAGCGTGCACTTTCTTGTTATATCTTAACAACTTTTTTAAATGGGTTTTATGTAATATGCGATATGATTTGTCGCACACTACGAATCGTAAATTAAATAACGCCAAAATGAAATAAAAGAATACAAAAATTTATATTAAAATACGAGAAAACAAAATCAATTCAAGAATGTCAGTTGTTTTATTTATCAAAACAAAATAATAAGGAGTTACGAATGATGAGAAAGTTACAAATGAATAGAAACCATAACGAACCGTATGGGGGAAATATTTGTACACCTGATACCCTGGTACACCTCACATGATGATCTTATAAACACAATCATAGATGGCAAAATAGAAGGGTCAACAAATAAAGGAGAAAGTAGACATAGACAACTCGTATACGGAGGTCAAGAAAAAGGCACACTCCAGTGAGTAATCACAACTACTCCACCGACAAGAACGGAAGAGTTCTTAAATGATGATGATGATGAATAAAGTGTACATATATTTACAACGATTAAATTCTGAGTGCCTTAAAAAATTACTCTTCCATCATTAGAAGGCAACATTATTGAGCAAGATTTAGTTATTTATTTAGACGTGTATGTGTAAACATGTGACGTAATGTGATAACTGACTTCCTTCGCGCGTGCCTCTCAGCGTCGAGGAGCTCGCTGGTGGAGCTGCTCTTGGGGTCCGGATCGGGAGCACGCGCCGCGCTTCCGCGCCGTCGGAACATACGCCGCAACCCCCGCAGGAACCGCCCCGTCCGACCTTCGCCTGGAAACAATACCAACGCGCTCGTCAACATCTAGCAACTCATTCACAGCTTGCGATTTGACCAATTAAATAAATCGCCTCTAAATACAGACCCTTGCTGCCCTCATCCATTGCATTCTCACAACATTAGAACAATTCCTGCCGCGGAGTTTCGTCATCTTACGACTCGACAGAGCGGCAAATACTCACATCACCTTGGTGGTTGGTTTTCCACAACCGCACGGTTCTCGCGAAACTTCTTGCCTAGCACAGCCGCATTGTGGGATGATCTGTCTTCAGCGGTATGTCCAAAATAAAGAGAGCGTATCTTTTCCTTAAAGGCCGGCAACGTATTCCTCTGGTGTTGCAAATGTACATGGGCGTCGGTGATCGCTTGTTATTGGGCGACCCGTTGCTCGTTTGCCCCCTTCTCATATAAAAAAAACATTGACAAATTCCTAGGTCCATCTTGTGCAAGGCCTAATCACGATTTCCACTCAACCTTTTGATACCATCGGTTACCCGTTTTATGAACAATGTGTCCTGTCTATTGCATTTTAATATAAACGTAATTTTTTATCAATAGCCATATATTTCGTGAAAGGGTAACAAACATCCATCCAATTATAATAATAATATTCTAGGACATTATTCACACACGGCCATCTGATTCCAAACTAAGCAGATTTTGTACTATGGAAACCAGATACCTGATACTACATATTACTACTTTTCATTTGTAAATACATACTTATATAGTTAATTACACCCAGACTCAAGACAAACAGACATGTTCATGCACACAAATGTTTGTCCTGGGTGGGAATCGAACCCACGACCTGCGGCGGGAAAGGCAAGCATTCTTATCAACCAAGTCCGTCGATTAATTATACTCACAAACTTTCTTATTAGTAAGGTAAACAGAGTTAACAAAACAATAGAATCAAAGTTTGCTTTTGTCTTAGTGCTTTAAATGTAGATGCTATATAAATGCACTACTTACCATTTGAGGTGTGTTGCGGCGGCCGGTAGGGCGGCTCCAGCGAGCCCTCGCGGACGCAGGACATCAGCCCCGCGCCGCCGCCCGACATCCGCCCGCCCTGCATCAATGAACATGTTACAACAACAATACCATAGGAAGAACTCGCTGTCGTAACTGAGGTCAATGACCAATGACGTGAGTTATACATATCTAGTCCCTGCGGCATAAATAGTAGGAGATAAAGAATATCATAATGGCATTCAATACTCTGTGTATTTGACGTGTACGTGTCATCAAAATAACATGCGACATCGAAGTGAAAAAAGAAACAGTTCTTAACACGAAAGAAAATACAAAATCTTTCATTAGGTCTATGTTGGTTTCAACAAAACATTGTATTGATAACCTATTTATTTTTTTAACAACAACAGTCTTTAGATATTATAACCCTTATTCTATAACCTAGGATATAGGTAGAGTGAACAAAAGATCATCAAATAATTAAACTGAAATGAACTAATGAATGCGTTATCATTGATGAGCTTAGTTCTCAAGCGTTACCTTACAAGGTCAGGGTCTGTGCGCATTGAAGGTCAAGGACATTGTCCCGATCGATACGGATGCTGCGGGCGACAGAGAGGGTCACTCGGGTGGAGGTTCCCGCAAGAAGGAGAGGGACGGAGGAGGGATCGAGTGAATAGCTATGCCATTATTACGTCGAGTGAAGCGATCCGAAAAAATTATCCTACATTATATTTAACACTATTATTGTTTATATATGGCAATAGATATCCTTAAATTCAGTTTGATTTAATAAACTTACTTTCATATTAATGTTTAACTTATTTCAGAAACTAAGTCAAACGCAGTTATTAAAAAATATTGTTATATTTTTACATAGACGTCCGAGTTTCATTCATTTGTCATATCTCTACTATATCTACGAATATTAGCCAAAAACAAAAAAGAAAAACAAAGTAAAATGAAAATGCAAACAAACAGAAAGTACGTATAAGACAAAATGGAATTTGTAAACGATAAAGGTATTATTTTTTATGCAAGAAGGTGGCAAACGATCAAGCTGTCACTAAATAACCGCTACCCATAGACATCTCTCAAATGCTTGTTGCAGATGCGTTGCCTACCTCTAACAGAAAAATGGACATTTCATTATTTCATATATATATTTCAATGGATATTTACAACTCGACAGAGCTCCAGCTACCATCCGCACCACCTCGATGGTTGGCATTCCACAACCGTGCGGTTCTCGCGGAACTTCCTGCCTCGCACAGCCGCGTTGTGGAATGATCTGTC
>DWLR01005953.1:0-10476 GCA_018246295.1 Papilio alexanor hazarajatica
TATTATATATATATATATATTAATGTGTATATATATATAATTTATCAAAAATATATTTCTTAACCACCCAAAAAAAATTAAAATTAAGAAGTTTTCACTTCGAACGTGTACTGACTGACAGATTTTTTATCATCAGTGTTTAATTTTATTTTTTTGTCAAATATGTAAATGTTGTATATATACTTTTGGTTTTTGATTTTTTGATTAAATTTTGTGTTAGTTTTATTAACTTGTGGTTCAATAAGTTTAAAATTAATTAATAATAAATAAAAACTTCGTTTTGCTTGTTTGCTAATTTTATTTCCCGCACTTAATCCTTGGCGAGTTGCTTATAACCTTTTTTCTGAACGCGTCTCAACATTGGTTCACGGTCGAAGATTAAAATGTTACGTAAAACGCGCGAAAATTATACTTCGAACATCTCTTATTGATCTCTTATGTGTCGCAGAAATGATACATATTAAAAAATTATAAAGCCAACAAATTTGAGTACAACTTCGTGACAGCAAATGTACACATTTTAAAATCATACTTTTAAAAATAGCGGCATACTTTTAAAAATAAAAAACATATTAATTATTACAATTTTCTTTAAAAACCAACTCACTTGATTTGACATCCTGCTATAGAATGGACCCAGATATTTTATACAAGAAGGTGGAAAACCACTGCCTGCAACAAGCATTTGCGAGTTGCAGATGCGTTGCCCACCTTTAATAGGCAGTGTAGAGGATAGACAGAAAAATGTATAGAGTATTCTTATTTCTTTTTCCTATCCATCTAGTTTTCTGCAAATCCTCTTTCCCTTCTCGCCCTTTCCTTATTAGAAACGGGGAAGAGGACTAAAATTAGGCCTCCGGCACCTCACTCATCAGACGAAACGCAGAATACTTCTATTTCACGCCTGTCTTCTGTGAGGTCGTGGTATTTTACCGGTCATTCGTGCAATTCGTGCGACGAAAAATTTGATGTTGTTGTTGCGGACTCTACCACTGTTAAGAAGCCATGTATCCGAGCTTATTTGGTCCTAAATATTGTTGGGATTACCCATAAACATCCGTAAAAACCAGTAAAAACTTGCCACCCTTTACGTGTGAAGAGAACTGATGGGCAAGACAATGGACTTCAGTTCATGTTACTCACTGGCTTACAGAGCGAAACAAAGTAGCAAACCTATAATTAATTTCAAGTTTTTATGAGGCATGGCTTGAGACTGAGACATACACAAGCAATAGCCGTATAAATATATACTCATAGATATTTTTATAGGAAATTATATTATATTTAAATAGAATTTAATTTTTAATTGCTTTAATTTAATTACTATATAATTAAATTTTATATGTATTTTTGTCCTGGCCGTATCTATTGTATAGAATGTACATATGTATAGTAGTATAGAACAACATTCAATTTTCATTATTTTCAAAATTAGGTCCAACATCGTCACAATTATGGCACTAACCTTACTTGGGATTACATTTGTTCTTTTTTTCATAAGCGTATTTTTGTTATGTTTAAAAATGTTAATTTAATTAATCGATTCTATTCAACAAATTATAAAAGCTTATACTTTATAAATAAGTGTGTTTTTATACTAAATAGCTACTTTTTTGCATTCCTCTAAAAAGTTTCATGAGTGTATTTAAAAAAAAAATTCGAAAGAAATATCAGACCAGCCTAAATATGATTTTTACATTGTATTAATTCTATTTATAGACAAGAGTATTTAAATTTAAACCAATTTATTGTTATTAGAGAGCTAAAAAAGTTGTTCTTATCTCTTGTAATGCTGTAAGTGTTCTTTTGCTTCCATAGCCAAACTGCATTGAGATTGTGTGGAGTTATTACGAGTACATATCTAACCTTCTTGATGCACTAAATGGAGAATGTTTGTGATTGATTTTTTTATACCTAGGCACAATTCTGACGTGCGTGCTTTTTTATCCGGCTGACCCAAAAGAAGGAGCGCATCTAT
Organism: Papilio alexanor hazarajatica; assembly: GCA_018246295.1. NCBI lineage: Eukaryota > Metazoa > Arthropoda > Insecta > Lepidoptera > Papilionidae > Papilio > Papilio alexanor. The sequence goes on from DWLR01005953.1 coordinate 1,979, forward strand.
GTGGATACGAGTATATCCGTTCCGACCCGTCCGATCCATCGATCTGTAGCCTGTATGGATTGACCGATTTTGAAGAGTGAGATGTAATCGCGTCAGCTTCGTATTCTTATCGGAGTCACAGCGAATATGATAAAATAAAATAAAATTTATTCTTAACTTTGAATAAACACATACATTATACATACCGTTACTAATTACTAGTACGTAGTTACCAATAACAAGTTTCAGAAAACTGATATGCTACGCAAAGTTATCATTTTTAACGTCATTTTAATTTGCCTTAATACCTCATAGTTTAACATTTTACAACTTAATACTTACGTTATCTTTTCATTTATTAACGAAAACAAAACTGACTTCAAATTTGTATAATTTTATTTATAATTCATCAAGTAGTTTATAGCCGCGGTATGTCTCATTATAAGGCCATTAAACCCAAACGGGGCTTGTCTTAAAACTACCAATATGTAAATTTTCGCTGTGCCTTCGGAACCCAAAATTCAACGCCATTTCAGATTAAATGGGTCCCACTAGCAAATGGTTCCAATCCAATAAAAAAAATGAAATCGGTTCAATCCCTCGAAGTTCTTAGGTAACAAATATTAATAAAAACACAAGCGAATTGATAACCTCCTTCTTTTTTAAAGTAGGTTTAAAATTAAATTTTAGGCACATTTGCAACAGTGCAATTTGTTCAGCCACGTGCTATTGCAGAACTGTATACAGTTTAGTCGGCAGGGCAGTGCAGCCAATTAAATGTTTGTCAATAAAATTATTATATAATTTACGTAAAATAATATTATTATATACAATAATATTATTTTACGTAACTACCAATAATTTTTTTGGAGATTCATAATTCATGTTTTATTAATAATCTTTTCTGAAAGTTCATATCTGCAGTATTATGTTTTAACTAACAAAAGAATTTACGTCATTTTATTCGACTGTTAGGCTTATAAGATTAGAATGCTTACCATTTTTAAATTATGTTTACAATGTTTTGTAGCATTATAGTATATTCGTTTTTAACATTAGCATAGCATTCGAATCTTGTAATAATAAAAAAACTAAAATATAAAAAATAATGAAAAATATTTTTTTACTTCTTTACATCGTAGGTACAGGAGATCGCAAATGTAAAGAGTGAGCCCATTGTCAAACATCGGACACGCACCATACCCCAAAATATACATTTCTATTTTTGAACAATAAATGCAATGTTTCTTAAGTCTACTAGAAAATGAACCCAGAGGCCGAAACGAAATCTTACGGCGACGGCCGAAAACTTAAAAAAACAAGAAAACACTCACCTTAAAAATAAATCGTATATGTACAAGTCGATATGATTAAGACGACAAAACTAATCCGATTTGACGGAGTGGAACTTATCTTTTCACGCGGACAAAATCAGACTGTTGCGGTTTTTACGGACATCGTTCCAACAAACAAATCGGCAACAACGTCCGTCTCCACCAAAGGTTCTGCGGCAACTGATTTGATTCAGGCACTATCTACTAATTTGAGCTGCGCCAGCGCATGTGATTAAGTCGTTTGATAAGCAGAAGGCAAAGGCTGTCAAAGTGCAGAAGAAAACGATGACGTCAGTTGTAGAAGGCTACAAGGGATGTCGTGTCCCGCTTTTTTATTTGGTTTTAAAAGTGCTCTGTTTTCAGGTTCCTATTTAAATTTCACATTTCCTCAAATTTTTCTCTTTCATTTATTTATTTGTAAAAAAAAATTTACGTAGGGATATGTACATCACTGACGCACCTTATTACAAAAACGATAAAGATAAAACAAAAATAAATACAAAAGAGGTCAGACTATGAGATCAAGCTTCTTTTTTTTCTGGTAGAACCCAAATGAGTCAAACCAAAATCATGAGCGATTTCTATGTAATTATAATATGGTAGTGACCCGAGCCGAGACTCAAGAGCATTTCACTCGGGAGCATAGTTACCACTTAAAGGTATAGGATGTGCAATAGACAACATATACATTTACTCAGAAATTAACAAAATTAAATTCATCTGGTCTAAGGATCGAAAAAAAATCGCAATAAAGCGACGCAATGAAAGTTGAAACTATATACTGCGATATGTATACTTGTGTAATAATTTATCAAAAAAAAAAAGCTGTTTAATAGAAACCGAGAACCCTTTACGTTTATCGGGCTCGAAGGACCAAAATTAAAGACAGACCATTGCGGCGGAATAAAAAGAAAAGTTCTCACTTCTAACAACAAATTTATTTCAATTCACTGAATAACTGTATAATTTAACAATTTAAAAAAGAAAAAGAAACTTATCGTTTACTGAAGTCTTTAATCACTATAAATTGTCCTTTTTCTATGATCGAAAACGAATAACATAACTCTAACTTACATTTAAAATAGTTAGATGTTCTTTTCTTTTTTGCTAAGTATTTTTTGTGGCCTGTGACTGTTGCTCTGAGTGGCCGCAATTTTAATTAATATTTTATTTGCGGTGTTTCAAATGAGAACCAGTTTTATAAACCAGCTTTACAAAAAACGCAATAAAAACTCACGCGGTAGATTTGATAATTATTTTGATAATTATTTTTATCGATAAATTCATATTTTAAAATTAATCACGACGTTGAATAATTGTGATAAACATTTTAAGCGGTGTATCATATACACTAAGAATATTAACACTAAAAAGTGAAGAAAAGGGATGGACAGACGATGGATTTACTATAACACTTATTATTTTGGTAGACAAAATAAGTATTTAGTCTATTTTTTTAAATAATAATAAATAATGCCACTATTTAAGAGACTGTTCAATCAGTTAATCGTCTAATTGATATTTTTCATTTCCAACGAAGATATAATAAAATATTACTTGAATTCCATTAAAGCGTTAATTGGTTCAAAATATTATGCTTTATTTTGATATCTTTATTACTTCGGTAATAAATCAGCAGATATTTTTAGTTATGTGGAATGTACTGAAATTATATAAGTTATTTGGTTACATACTAGAGCAAGTATTTTTTTAATTTTCTTTTTATGTACCTAATGTTTTATGTGCATAATCAACGAAATTATTGTCACGTGGAACTGGAGAAAAATTATTTAATTACTGCTTCTATAGGTTAATAGTAAAATGTTCTTCTTACTTTTAACCTACAGAACAATATATCTTAAATCTACCAGTTCGTGGTACGGTTATTATTCAACTTGTATCAAAACTTTTTTTTCGGTTTCTAATTACATCAAGCTACTAAAATGGCCCTCAGTCTCCATTCGGAATATAACTCATCTAAGCCCACAGCAATTGCTACCTCTGCCTAATCAAAATATGTTAAAAGACTTCTCGGCTTACTTAGAAAGATTATCCTCTAATATGGTGATTGTATTACTACTTGTAAAATCATTTAAAAAACGAATACAAATGTCAATACGAATGTACAGTAAGGGGCCATAAATAGAAACAGATTTCGCCTTCGCAGAGCTTTATCTCTGTCGCACAAAGCATTAAAAATCATACACAAAGCATAAATAGTGTGTGATTGTTAAAATGCTCTACGTAGCCAAAATCATTTTCCAAAAGTTTATATGCAGTATTTATTACCGCTAACTATAGCCTAGTTTCTTTCTATAGCTTAGCTCACAGTGCTGTCAACGAAAGACAGCATTCCTGACAGATCATAATCGAACGAACGACATAACATTGAAATGACGTTGAATTTAAGATTTAAAAAATAATTGTTTATTTGCCATACTAACGGATAATTATGTTTAAACATATATAATTATATCGACTTAAAATAAATGTTATAATTATTTAGCTATATTTTATGTTAAGTGAATTAGAAAACAATATTCTGTTTAAAAACGATGTTACAAGCTTAGAATCAATTGTTTATTTTTGTAGTGATGTGCCACAAATAACAGGTAAAGGTTACCTAGTTTTTCATTACATTATACAATAATGTTAATAACATAACGTAATAACATAATAATAGGCAAGTAGCGTAATATAAGTAACTATTCATCTTTAAACTTATTTTCGAAAACTTTGACCGACATGTCAAAATTGATACTATCATTAATAATAACATAATTATACATGTAGACGAAGATGATAACTAAGCTAGCAACTTCCTCGAACGAATCGTATTTTTAGTAAATATTTGTGAATTACTTCGCAATTATTTTCTTTATTACTTTAGTTACATTCAGAAATGAAAATCCAGACCAACAATGTAAGTTAGTTCACTTTTTGTTTGGTTAGTTAAACAGTAAATAATAGTGTTAATTATTTCCTATCACTAGTCCATTGACCAACTGCCAGACAGGAAGACATTCTTTTTTTGGCCGCATTATAGCTTACTATTACTAGTTACTTTGTTCGGCTTAAAGATTCAATCGATTATCATGAAAATTCGTAAACACATTGTAAAGGATACAAAAAAGATCTTTTGTCTTGAAATAAATAACGAATTGAAGGACATGTCAATGGCCTCGTTTATATTATCAGTTTACTTTTATTTTTCTTTTATATTGAATTATTCCCTCAATTAAACGTAATTTGTTTCAGTCAATACTTATTACATCCCTTTTATAAAACTGAGTCTTATTTTATGACATTCATTATTAGCTCTAGCTTAATAATATCCTTACTGAAAATAATACGAAAATGTTGAGTTAACTAATTGTTAAAAGGTCAATAACTTAAACTTCAGTCAATAACTTAAACTTCAGTCAATAAAATTCACTTGAAGATATCATGGTGCGTCACCTGAGTAAATTTAAAATTTCCATACTGAAAATTTAACATGTTAAATTTTGTTGCTTGAAATTAATAAAGTAAAGGAAAAGACTCACAAAAATAATTATGTAACCATTGATTTATGTACATCTAGTATTCCATATAAATTCTACTTTCAAAAATGATGACCAATGAAATGATTTCCGTATTGTCAATGTGGTATGATTTTTAATTATAATGTATGCTATCACAATACCTAGATGATATTAATACTTTGTGCGACAGAGATGACAGACACACTACGAAGCCGAAATTATGATCAATGTAAATCCAAAAGTCGATGTGTAATATATATTGCACATCGAATTAAAACTCGGATATTGATTAGTTATCGTTATTATATTATTGTTATTGTTTAGTTAGTTAGAAGTACGGGAATATACTCTCGCAACTTCAAGGCTAGTGCGTATTTTGTGTGTGGACAAGAAGTTAATGGATCATTCCATCAAGCCCAGCTCCTCAGGAGCGAACCCTGCGTGCCGAGATACTTAACCCTGTATGCTGACGTTGTCGGGCAGTGTAGTAAGACGTGAGACGCCGTATCTTCTTCCTCTCATGCACGCTCTGCATAGAGGACTGTCGGTGATCCATATATTAAATAGATGTTTGTTAAAATACCCGTGACCTGTGAGAACCGCTGCGACGATCCGGATCTGTGGCTTGCTCAGGCGAAGTAACCTGCTCGAGGAGCGCCTGTTGATCTTTTGAAAAGATTCCTTCGCTTGTCTACGGTCACTCATGTCATATTCCATAAGTCGCAGTGAAGTGCGTGACTGTTCTAAATTGTCTATGACCTTAAATATGCGGAAGGTAGGGGAACGATAGGCTCTGGGCCGATTGCTCGGCTGCCGGAACCTCTGCGGGCTAACTCGTCTATGCTAGTGTTTATCAATAACATTAACCTACATAAAATATACGCAATATCTCGAAAAAAAAATAACGAGGCGTTAACGATAACAATAATAACATAGCATCACGAGCTGATAGTATAATCGATGGAAAACACATGGTGTTTGCCCGCATATTGGGCATATTAATCAACCTTGTATCCGAATGCCTTTGGGTACAAGGCTTAGCAGACGAGCCCCCAGTGCATTAATAAACATGACGATTACTGAAATTCATACCAATGTGACGCAAAATTTATATTTCAAATATTATTTTGATCTATACTAATATTATAAGGAGAAAAGATGTGTTTGTGTGTTCCAAAAAACGATACGAACGAAAAGAAAAATAGGGGAAAATCAAGGTTGACTCTGGCATCTCATGTATCTATAAGAGAAATAGTGCTTACTCCCCTTCCTCCTAGACTAGCAAGATAATATGTCTGATTTAGGTTAATAAGAGAATACTTTGACAATGATACTAAATATCAACAAAGAAACTGCGAGTTCTCTGGGTATTCAAACCTGCGTGCTTTAAAATACATTCGGAATATGTCCGAGTATTTTCTTTTGTAGCTGTTCGCAAATTGATACATCGTAACAATAAGTGTTACATCGGCCGTTCCTTAACGCCAGTCGAGAAATGTCAAGTTGTAATAGTCAAATATTGCCGTGTCAACTAAGAGTACTTGTGAGAACATAAAACTTTTGGAGTACACATTCCACTCGATACCCCTCCAATAATTTTAGGTATACATATGTATACATATATATGTATATTTCGAACTTTGTCACAAACAAAATTCATAGTTTTGCAATATAAACGTCACTTTGATTTGTGGTTTTAACTTCAGGCCTTCCTCCTACAAAAGTGATAGGCAATCTCAACAAAATCACCGTTATAAACAACGGTCAAATAAGACTGTCGACTTAGCAGCTCGGTTTAGCCCACACGCAGCAGGTAAACCGGTGCCCGCTAAAGTTTAAAAAGGTACCTCAAGATAAATGCTTTATGCGTAGTTTAGTTCTATTTTGGTCTTATGAATCAGTTAAGCATTTAACAAATTCGAAACAAAATCATTAGTGCTGTACAATAGCGAGTATTTGCCAGTCATAACCTTCAAATACGTTATCATTGACACCGATGACAGCTGGCGTCATCGCATCATTAGCAATACAAAGGGAAAGATGCCCCCATGCCGCCGATTAGTAGAGCACGACTGTACCTTTGTTATTGTACTTAAGTAGACAATAAACAAAAAATATCGTATAATTCTATTATACGATATTTTCATATTTATATCATTTTTCATTCATTTTCATATTTCATTCATATAATAATAGAAAATTTTGATGAATAGAAAAATTTAATTTAAATTACATTTATTTTTAATAAATTTCTTTAAGGATGATTCTTAGGGCAATGAACAGATATTTTACATTTTGTTATTTTATAAAACTAGATGTTGCCAGCAGCTTCGCATGCGTTCAAAAAATCGCTATTAGGAAAATACAAAATAATGTCATTTAATCATACATTTTTTTGGCTCTCATTATGCTCACCGATATTTTATATGGCCTGTCATTTGCGCTTCAACGTCATCTTGCTATATTTCAATCTACAACGACCTATATACAAACCAATTTTTAAAATAAAACTTAAAATAAATAAAATAAAACTTAAAAAAATAAAAGATCAAATATTTTTTTTTTTTAATAAATTCAAAACTAAACAAACCCTGTATACCTACAAATCATTAAAATCGGTACAGCGGCTTTTTCCATTTAAAAGTAAAAATGCACAGATCCACAGACAAAAATGTAAAAAGATAGAATTGATATCAGTAAGGCATAAAATGAATATTGATCACAACATTTTACAAAAAAAGACTATAATTACAGACCCCACAACGCTACACATGGAGACATCAAGCAATATAATTGACGTTTCGTTCAGATTGTGGCGGTCTAGTATATGATGGCGGTAAGGTTGACAGAATTTATTCTGAGCTTGAATACAGTGTTGTTACAGTCATCTTTAGCATGTTGCCTACATTTTCGGCTTACCGGAAATGTATAGATAAAACAGCACAACGAATGAATGCAGTTGCTTAATTGACTTTGGATGAGTACAATCTACACAAGGGCATGTGAAAAGGATGGGACGGACTTCAACCCTTGACAAGTAGTGATAACACCTCTTTCAGAAATAGTTATATTTAATGAATATTATAAAAGTAATCTTGTACAGTGTGTACAGCGTTGAGTGTATTATATAGAGAGAATATTGAATTAGTTCAATATTCTACTAAGCATTTAAATAAGGAACCTTGCAAGTTCGGCAACACATCTGCAGTTTCTCAGGTGTTGGAGATATTCATGGGCGGCTGTGATTTCTTACTTTAGGCGACTTCTATAAAAAGTCCTTAAAGTCATGACAGGAGAAGCGCAACTCCGCTATAACCGCTACTGCATGTCTCGGCATGACGGGAAATTCCATGACTACGCCTCCTCCAATACGTCGCCATATACTAAAATAGTATCAGTTTTATTTATTTATTTAATGTTTACAAAATTGGGTAAAAATTTAAAAGTAATATAGCACTGACAAATCATTAATGTTCTTTTTCAATGTTATCTCACACAAATCCGATGGTAGTTTGTTCATCGATCTAGGATCTAGAACAGTTAAGTTTATTCTAAAAAAAATCCCTAGCCGGAATTTTCACTTCCTGATATTAGGTTGGCAACTAATAAACCCGCCACTTTTTTCGATCGATTGCTAGAACAATGTAGAAGCTTCTAGAGC
>DWLR01005954.1:0-10476 GCA_018246295.1 Papilio alexanor hazarajatica
GTTAGAAAATAATTCCATCTTGAAAGATTTCGGTAATTATTAAATAGCACAATTCAATTGCGTATAATCGCAGGATGTCGATTGTGATTGGGGATTTATACTAATGATAGCGTTTATGATACATAGGTACATGGCAAATAGCAGATATTAGCATACGTTAACTCATAGCATACGTTACTTTGCTAGGAAATGCGTTCTTATGAGTCCTCTTTTTAAATCTTCTAGATCTATTTATCATTATCAGTCAAAAGTCATCTAATGCTGGAAGAAGGCCCAAGAATCTCCATTAACCTTATGGCCTTTATGGAGCTAAGTTATAAGGTATGCCTTGTTAAATTGATTTAGTAAACTCCAGCAACCTTAATTAGATCGTAGGTCAATCTTGTGAAACGACTAACTGCTGTTCTGTACGTACAAGCCCTTTTGGTTAGGCCGTCTATTTTGCGAATTTGCCCTTTTATTCCCCACTTAAATTTAGTAGTTCTACAATAGTTATCTGGTATGATGTCAATGATTAAAATATAAAAAAATATTAATGAAAGTAAGTACGAGTATAAGAGACCGAGCGGCACTTAGTCAAAGGATAGTTCGACAACAAATAATGATTGTCTTCAGACGTTGTTCCACCCTGCGGTTTGTAAACATCAACCGATGTGTTAATACATGGCTGGATGTGACAAAGAGGGGTTTCTTATTTTAACGTAAAAACCTTTACGGCAGAGTTGAAAGACACGCGGCGCGCACCCCGCGGCGTATCCCTGACATCTCCGACGAACAAATTCCATGCTTGATTAATGCTAATTTTACTAATTTTATTTCATAATGTACGAAATATAAAATAAGTTAAAGGATAATAGGTAAGTGTATGAAGTCTGTGTTGAGAATATCCGCGAGTCAATGTAGTCAAGTAAAACCGTATTTTAGAAACAACATGAATGTATACTGCGGTTGATAAGCAAACAAGAGTGTAAAAAGATCTTTCCACGCGTTTCAAGATGCCAGGAGAAGATACAAAAAGCAGAAAACAGAGAAAGTGTATGAAAATATCAATACAAAATTATAGTTTTTATGTTGGCAATATGTTTACCAATATTTAGATTACCATAAGCACATTTGTGTATTGTCCTTTACTTTTCCCTAGTGAAATAAGTTTGTAATACAAATAAGTCTTTTTTAAAGTAATGCCGCTTAAAATAACTAAATGTATTATTTTCATAACCGATAAACATCTTAATAAAACTTACTTTCGCAACGACAAAAATAAAAGAGCGGATTCTCATCTGAATATAATTTGCATTATTTGCGATCTCTTGCCTCAATTGGAAACGAAGAGGCCGCGCGCTAACAACCCGCTACCGTGTTACGCATCGTATAATCTAGGAGCTAAACATTTTATTCCAACCTTCTTAATGTTATTTTTTTCTTTAATCTTTTTTTACTTTTAAAGTAAAAATATATGTTTTTTATGTAAAGTGTTTTCTGAAATCTTTAAACTGATTTTGAAAGTCTTAAAAATATTTCACAAATTATGAGCAATATGTTTGATTATTTTAAATAACACATAAAAGGATGGAAATAATTTATTGCAATCGATTATGCGAACCTACGATTTTCGAGTAATCGAAACTCTTAACTATAAAATGTCGGGCTCTCGGACTACAAGATTTATTTTGTCAGTAATTACGGATGTAAATTCGTTTGGAGCTTGAGGCTTGAAGGTTTTCAAACATACACTAACACTGACATACTAACACACGAACACAAATATACTTGGTTTAAGAATATTATGGTCTTAAATATTTACAAATTCAGATGGACGGCGTTTTTGCTCAAATCTCAAAGATAACAATACTTGCAAGTTTTTTTAATTAAAGATTTAAAATTTAATGCAATTCAAGTGAGCCAAATGTTTACTTATTACAAATACTTATTACTTAGATATTTATTTGACCTATATAATGTATAGTTTTTAAGTAACAATATTTAGGTAGCTGTTTCTTTTTCATCAAAATGTTTTTTTTTTTTTTTCACTTATTTGGATCTTGAAACATATTCAAAAGATTTGAAAACAAAAAGAGTGTTGCAGAAAATTTACATTGATAGTTTAGCTAATAAACGTTATAATTATAGCTATATATACTATTATAACGTATAGTATATATAGCTATAATTATAACGTATATCCATTAGGTGAGGGTAATTAACGATCCTGCGGTAATATTATATTCAATAAGTACCTGCTATAGAGTATACTTCATTATGAAATATAATTTATATCAATATTGATTAATATTCCAAGTATTTAATATAGGAAAACAAATGTAAGACTTTCATTTACGTTTGTTTTCCTATTTTACAAATGTTATTTTTTTTTAAACATTTTGATTATTTCGTTCAAGAAGCAATATAGATATATTTTACCGTTCGAATTCTTAACGTTTATGCTTCTATGCGTTTTTGCGTGGACTTTGATTGTCGAGTCTATACCAGCAATTATTAATCACCTCAGTGGTTATACAACTCACGACCGCGGCTTAAAAATTGGTTCCAATTTAGTAAAATTGCTATTTAATTTATTTAAATTGCATGTGTTGTATATATACCTATCCATTTGCATACTTCAAAATACCCCCCTTTGTTTGTTTCTTTCTTTTTTACTTAAATTGTTGTATTTACAAAATTCAAAACGTTCAGTTTGCTTTTAATTTAAAAGAAATAGTTCAAGAGTCAATGATAATGGCCACAAAATGTTTGACAGCTACAACTAAAATACACTATACTTTTTTGTAAATGAACATGCATTTTCAACTTTCAACACGTTGGAACTCATGGGAATTTCTTTAAAAAGTATGAATAGCTTCATGAGCTAATGATGCATGGAATCCGTAATTTTCGCTCGCAACAAAGGCAAAGATCGATAGTACTAGCCGCTCTCTGGTGCTTAATCGTTTCGAAAGCCCGTTTTTTGCCAGTTCATTCTTCTTTTATTGTTAAATAAACCATAAATCGTTATAAAATGGACACTATTGGACAATGAATGGTGCATCGAAGTCGGGTGCAAGGTTTTTGTTGACAAAAAATCCAATAACAGGGACAATAATTCTGACTTTTTTTTTCAATTCTAGCGCCAAGCGAGGCGCTAAAGGTAGTTTACATTATAATGTCTATGATTATTCGAATAATATATATCCTTGGATACGAAAGGCTAAGTAGGTTTTTATCGACTAGTTATTATATTTACGATTTAAACATCGAATGTGGGAGGACTTCTATGGTAAAAAATATTTAGTAAGATAATTTTGTTTAATCCACCAATAATAAATTAATCTACCAAAAATGTCGAAATAAAAGTAACAAATGAATAACTTTCCTTATTGTAACATAAATAGGATAGATATCATTTAGAAATGATAAGATTTGACATGCACATGTAGTGAATAAATTAAAAATTATTTACACACTTCGGGGCGAGATAAGAGAACAAGAACCGAGGCCAGATGCAGAATGTTCAATTGGAACCGCACAAATTAAGAGAGCGTAGATTGGAAAAGTAAAGGCATGGAATACTCACTGTGTTCGGGCGCTAACGACTGCGTTTATTGCTGATTAATGTTTATTTGTACGTATAAATGAGTCGGCTGCGCGGCGGAGACTGTTTGAGTGCAGTAAAAAACAGTAATTTATTAGTGTCGACTTCTCGTGTTGGCGCGGGATTAACGAGTGCGTGGCGTGCGGCGTGCGATGCGGGTGCGGCGCGGCGGATAGAAAAAACTGGCTCGTCTGGTGCGCGCCTCGGACAGCAGTGGCCTGAGGAAGAATAACCCCAGGAGTCGATGGGAGCTGCCACCGCTTCCGAACGCACCCCGCGCCCCGCACCCCCGTCGGGCCCGCCGCACCACCCCGCCACGGCGATACAGATCACGCATTCTACGAATACCTTTAGGCGCGGCACTGACGACCGCCCGCCATCCTTTTCCCTCCCGCCCGGCGCGAAGACCAGAGACGCGACTCGAAGGCGGCCTAATGAACGTTTTACAGCAGACGACGCTTCCTAAGTTCACCGAGTAAAGGTCACGCGGGCCAAACGAGCCGGTCGCCGCGGCGTGCCGGTCGGCGCTGAGCCCGGGCTCGAGGTAGCTGCGCGCGCGCAACACCGGCAGCGCCCACATCGCTGGCCGTTTGCACGTGCGTCGCGCGCGCAGAAATAATGTCGTCCCGCTCGTTCGCAGCGCGCTCGCCGTGGCTCTCGCTCGCGCGCGTCGACGTGGAAAAATGTATCTAGTTCTGTGGAGGCGACGCGCAGTGCGGTAGCAGTTCGGCGTTTTTTTTTTACGTTTTAATAAATTTGTGGTCGTACGTTTCGCTTAGGCGTGCGCCCGGGGCGTCGTCGAGCGAGACGGCCGATTGCCACCGGGTTACGCCTTCCGCGCGCTCGTCATTATATAGGCCGGCCGCGTTAGAGCCCCCGCACATTGTACTCCCGATGTATAAAATATAATAATGCAGTAAACACGGCGCTTGTTTGCGTTGCGGTCAGATATTTATGTCCGCTCGCGTCTGCCGCGCTACGCATCGCATTCTATATTATCTTACTTTCCTTTTGTGAAACGTAGACACCTACAACGAAACTTGCTTTGGAATCATAGCAATTTAAAACATACATACGTACATTTTAAGGTCTTAGAAATATTTAAAATCAATATAAAATAATTTAAAAATATCTATAACATAATCGGCAAAAATACATTTCTTAAGACAGTATTAAAGCTAAAGAAAATAAAGCCGAAAGAAAAATTCTATTCAATCAGTTAAAGTAAAAAAAATTAAAGTGATGGACCATCGCTGTTAAACCATTAAACGACAGACCTGCCTACTCAGTAAACATTAATCTATCCATGATTGCCAGATTCGGAAGCCGTCGCTGCAACCAACCTGTCGTGACATCTCAAATGAGAGAAACACGTTTTCTGTATATTAACATCGAATAAAATGAAAACATAATGAAACTGAAAGTGAACACAGAATTCATTCGTGTACTTATATCGTTAAGATACCTATTGTATTGTTACCACTATTTTTTTAAATTTATTTTAAGTATCATGAAACATATAAAGAAATAAACTCCTGACTAATCAGAATTGACCGAAGTTATTTACATTCTATAAAGTAATTTTTGTATGTAAGTAAATTTCCAAAAGGTTAAAATTCATTTTAGTAGATGGAGATCGGAACTTTCGACTGGAATCATATTGCTGTTCGCAAAATAAAATCTATCAAATACACAACACCTCGTATTAAGACGATATATCTACAACGAACGGATGGATGCCTACTAACCGTGGATGGAAACTACAAACTTATGACGGTAGGTATAATGGAAATGACGGAATTAAATTATGTAATTTAAAACAATCAATAATTTTACAATAGAATAAAATATCATGACATAAATAGTTAAAAAACAATCTCGATAATCTTCAAGTAACGGAACTCGAAACGACACGACACGCGTTAAATATTTCCTATAGTTCTTTTACACTGCAAGTTGAATAAGCCATACAAATCGAAAATATCCATTCAAACCCGTTACGCCTATTAAATACCAATCACATAGACAACAGGCAGAAAGGTGACAATGGTCAAAAACATCAAAACATATTAGGAAATTTATTGTTTGAGAAATTGGACCGCCTTATGCGAAACTACGGGAAGCTTATTGAGACATTGTTCTATGTTATGGACTGAGTAGTGTCACATAACAACAATGGGGCCCCTAAAACCGTATGTTGGTAGACATTGTAGCGAATACTGAAGTTTTATGGCCCGACAAAAAACAAAGCGTTATTCGAATAGACTGCAGTCCTTTGTTGATACAACGACCACACCGAATCGAATATGCCTTGCGAATTTTTGTACTCTTCAAACCAGCCAAATAATTTATGCATTCGTCTAGTTAGCTCATTACTAAAAGCATTAAAATATAAGTATATTTTAAAGGAGATTTTACTTGTTCATAAGTAGGTATTAATAAATGACAATAAGAATTATTCAAAAGACAATTTTGGCGCTAACGTTAGTATATTTTGGGATTATGTTAATGAATTAAGAAATTAATAGTTGAGTATAAAAATCTGTGCTGCGATATAAGATGAGATAAGTAGCGGTTGAATTATAGTTAAGTGATAAATAAGTAGGTATATTCTTTCATGTTCTCTGTAGGTACATTTTCTGATATTTTTTTACTTTAAAATTGTTGCTTATAGCTGTCCTACAGCTAAGTTCTTTGTGACATATTTATGTTTTACTTTTAGGAAATGTAGGTTAACGCGATGAAATCCATACATTTTCATTTACGTACTTTATTTTAGAATCACATTTTTTAAATAAACCTATCTAGTTTATTTAATTTTATTACATTTTAAATTGTTTATTTTAATAAGTACATACAGGTATACCATTCGTTATATCCGCTATAGTTTATTTAATATATTGAGTCGTTTATAAACTAGTCTGCCTCGTCTATTTTACAGAATAAAACATTTTAGGTCATTGTGGCCAAAAGTGTTTCTGTCAGACACATTGATTATATTATATTTCAATTCAGTTAAGATTATTCAAAAATAATCGATTTGCAACCGGTCTTTCTCTGTATCTTAGAGTAAGATCTTGATTTATTAAATCGATGTTAAAATCAATGAATGAAAAAATTGTCACATACTTATTTATCACGTTTAGGTTTTAAAGCTCGCACAACATTGAATAAAAATAAATTCTAGAAAACAATAAAAAACTTTGAAGAAAAAAGAGATTATAAATTTGTCAAAGATTTTTCAATATCTTCGAATTTAAATATATTACTCATATCAGAATCATCTGGAACCGCAGCGAAGCCGAAGGTAAACCCAAGGTTCTTTAAAGTTTACATATTAAATTAAGATTTTAATCGATTGAAACAACTAAGTAGATGTCGTCGTATGTAATTAGTTAGAGATCGACAAAAATGATAATAGTGTCGATACATCGACATATTCCCAAGGGATGTACCAGGGATCAGTCTCGAATCGATAATCTTTGTATGCTACCGGTGCCATAAAAGCAAATATCTGATACACTGATCGAGTACTGCTCTTATACAGTAAAACTAGCCTTCTATAAATAGTGTTTTGGCTCATCATTAGTCGGACAATGCGAGCCGATCGCTCCATGCTTTGTCTTTTTAGTCGGTGACGCAATTTATACCGAAACGGAACAATAAAATTATAAAAGCCATCAAACGATTGTAAATCTTACTTCACAAAATTTAGGGTTTGAATTCCTTTCTTCGTATTATAGTCGATCTCCGAAAGAATTGTTCGTTGACAACGGAGACATCGATGCTATTCTTTTTTTGAATATCGATTGTAAAAAGCATTCTCATGATGCTGTGAGAACTTTCAAGAGGCGACCAGTGCGGGGCTTAAATTCTTTAGCCTATTCAACGAGTGTTCTTTGTGTCTATAACACGTAAGCCTGTCAATGATCGTGCCGGTCGAGAGCGATTGTACTCCGCCATGCAGATAGCTAGGAGCGAGACCTGATGTCTATCGACTGAACTCTGTCACAGTTAAGTCAATGCCTTGGAAAAGTTAATCGGTAAACCGTTACGCCTTATTAAATCAAAAAGAAAATCATTTGAGCCTCATTCGCCGCCGGCGGTTTTCGCCTACGCATATATTTCACCGAAACAAAAACATTGTCAGCGTTTCGTTTATCGATTTTGGTTATCGTTTATTTAAAATGCGAAAAAAACTTTTCTTAAGAAATCCTAAAGGAATTAAAATCAATTAAAAAATATATACAAATGGAATTTCAATGCAAATAACTCGTTTGATTAATGCTACTAATCTGCAATCTGCCACTGAATTCCTCGGCGAATTCTTTATAGAGACTTTGAGTCCCCATTAAATCATGCACGAATGACCACTTTTTGAATTATGGCCGATTTCATTCGAAAACGAATTTTACTTTACCATACTTGCACTAAATATGAAAAAAAAATACTTCAATAAAAATATAAATAGACAAAAAGTAAATAGACAAAATGTAAGAAAAATTTGCTTACCCATTCCGTTGAGCACCATTTTCACCAAAAAAAAAAGATTAAAATTACTCCGAAAAAAAAAATATAATAAAATAAACTTTTATTAAAGTCGGAGCGTATTCAATAAATGCTCCGATACGACCGTTTGACAAGAAAATAGTGACAATATTAAAGTGGATTTTTTCGAGCACAAATGTGAGACTTTACAGGACCGCACCGAATCAAACTGATACGAAAAAAAGACAACGACATTTGGCTACACGGCCGCCGAAAAATTGTGCTTTACAAACGACACGATATAATAAATAATTCAATTTTGCGCTCCACCGGTCGGTTACATTGCGGACTTAATTCATTCCGTGTGATGCAGGGGACAATAAAATTGCAAATGGCGGCCCAGACTATGTTATAATTTACGTTCCTATTTTAAAACAATCGCGCGCCTGACAGCCGTCGACTTGGCGGCCTTTCGATGAGGATTCCGATTTTTTTGCTACTTAAATCGTTATAAGAAGGTATAACACACCTTCGAATCGTTTAAGTTCCGTCTCATTAACGCTTCCAAGTACGCCGCGCCTTTATTTGTACGTATTGTAATTTAGATAAGTATGTAAAAAGAAGGATACATCCACCGTCTTGGCATGTATTCTGCACCTTGAGTTAATATTTGTTTTAAATTCATATAGTTTTGAAGATAAAGTCGATAAAGGCGTCTTAAGTGGTTGATAAGCGACAGTATACAATAAGGTGGGCCGTGTTATCAGTTTCACTACCTAAACTTTGCTTTTATTCCTATTCGTAGGTATATTATAATAAAGGTAACACAATTGGATTGATATGAAATCTCCAACAAAGAGGTAATATCACATGGCTCAATAAAGCAATAAACCGATTTACCAATTACTTAGCAGGAAGTTGTTGCGAGAAATAATTGTAAACTATTACTATTACTTATTTGTAAGGTTTTCGTATTAAATAGAAAATAAATTACATCTGTTCATGTAGTAACTCAGGATACAATCATGACGAGGTCACAGAGGGTAGCTCACAGAAGGTGCCACTAAATAGATGTTCAACCATTTACTAACCACTTGTACCCGTGGCGACGAAAGCCTTTTAAGTGTGTAAATGGTGTTACTCTACTGATTTTTTTGGACTTTCCGACTCCAAAAAGGTTGGCTACGTACTGCTAAAAAGCCATAGATCTATATTAAAACAGTTTTATATAGTTCTTTATGTAAAAAAAAATGTATTTCATCTGGTTACTGAAGTATCGGGCTATCATTTTCCCGTCTTTACTTTTTTAAATATCAGCCCTCGTCTTTTGTAAATAAATACAAAACCCCTGCCACTATTCTGTTTAATGTTAGTGTATAAACACTAGGTACCTATTTATTAAGGCAATAGTACAATTAACATCCGGTGAAACTTTCATTCTTTTGCTGCGTTCTCAAACATTATTTTATATTTCTATTTTCATTATGAATGTTATGATTGTGCTTTTTAAAGCAAACTGTTGATGTATTTCAAATCATTCAAATATTAAGTACACTTTGACAATTAATTTATCCTTATCTAACAGATGTGATGATGTGACCACCAATTAATTATTCAATAAAATAATTATACTTGTTTTAACAAAGGTTAAGTGGAAATTTATGTCAAGGTGTTGTCAATAAATATATTTTTTTATTGAAAATTGCAACTTTTATTAAGCTGTACCTAATCTAACGATTTTGAATATCTTGCTTCTTGCATAAAATTAAATAAATAGTCAGTAAATTTATCATAGAAATAGACCCCATCTCTGTTTACGTAGGACAAAAGAGGTTTTTGTCCTGCAAATGCTGTCTTGACATCTTCTTCTTATATTTGTAGTTGGCCAGTGGTCACTTAATATCGAGTATTTGTTACAGGTAGCCTCCTATAATATGGGCAGATGATCTGGTCCAGGTTGCAGGAGTGCGCTGGACGAGGGCGGCAGTGGACCGATCTTGTATTGTGGCGTTCAATGGGAGAAGTCTACGTCTAACAGTGGACGAATATCAGCCGAAAAGAAGAAGAGGAATGTTCTATCATAAAAAGTAACGTGGATCACAAAATTTACGTATTGAACCAATGGCGAATCCACATTAATAGCTTTTTTTTTAGTTAAGTTAATATGTAATATAAATGTTTTTTCGGTGTACAATTTGTCAATTTACTTAATTTGATTTATTTACATCATTTAATTGTTCGTTTTTCGGTGTTTCTATTTTTATTGAATAATAATAAAAATACTATTCAATAAACTTTACTGTCATCAAACGTCCATGATACACACGTTTTGATTTACGTTCCTTTTATTTGTCCATAAGTGGTAGGTTATGAAACTATACATGATATTGACGCGACGC